>PVIR01040667.1:0-13213 GCA_004026965.1 Petromus typicus | reverse complement strand
AATCAGTTAATAGGGGAGAAATTAATCTGTAGCAAGAGAAAAATTCATTGACAGGACTAACAATATCTTTCAGTTATAACTCTCCATATGAATTGTCTTAATTTTCATATGAAGGATGCAAAAAACACATTCAATGCAAAAATAAATTCATATACTAAAAATCAAAGAAAGGAAAATACTATGCCAAAAAATGACAACATAAATTGATAAAAAATCATAAAGAAATTTTAGAGTTAATTGAAACTTCCCAGTAAGTGTATTTAATATATGCCTACATTCTTCTATACAATAACAAAAGAGCTTATATTCTTCTCAGCAGTGTATGAAACTTTCTCAAAAATATACTATGTATTAGGTCAGAAAATACACTTAAGTAAATTTTTAAAAAGAATTAAAATTATCCCAGGTATATTATCAGTTCATAGCACAAAATAATTCTACAAATCAGTGACAAAATAAATTATGCAAATACTCAAACATTTAAAGATACACTCTGAAATAATCATTTGTCAAAGAAGAAATCAAATATAAAGTTAGGACATTTCTTGTAGTCAAACAAAAATGTCACTATAATATACCGGAAGTTGTGCGTCAATGAAAACATTCCAAAGAGTGAAGTTTGTATCCCTGAATTCCTACATCAAAAAAAAAAGAAAAAAAAAAGCAGAAAATGCTCAGCAAAATAACCTTATGATACATTTAAAGATCTGATAAAAACAAGACCTTCCAAATCTAGAATTGCTACAGGAAGAAAATTATAAATATCAGGGTCTAAGTTAATGAAATTGAGATATTAAACGCAATTCAAATAATGAACTAAATATCTATTGTTCAAAATAATAAATAAAATAGACAAACATATAGCCAGTCTTACCATAATGGAAAGAAAATATTGAAATCAATGTAATTAGAAATGCAAAACATAAAATCACAATGTACACCACCAAATTTTAAAAGATTATTAGAAATTACTTTGTAAATGGGGAAATAGAGAAATAACAGATTAAGTCTTCAATATTTATGAATCAGAAAAAATGGCCCCAAAAGATATAATACTCTAAACATACCAATGATTGCCAATGACATTGAAACAATAATAAAAATATAATTCTACAAACTAAGAAAACTCCTAATGGATACACTGCTGAATTCTATAAGAATACAAAGGAAGATCTCAGCCCAGTGCTCCTCAAACTCTCTATTAGAAGTACTGTCCAAATCATTCCTGGAAGGTAACAATATTTTGATTCTAAAACCATACTGGAATCTAACTAACAAAAAGACCCAGAGGCCAATATGTTTAATGAACAGAAACACAAAAAACATAAAAAGAATTCTGAGAAATAGAATGCAGCAAATCATCTGAGAAAATCCTACCAGGGATACAAGTATGGTTCAATATACACAATTAAAAAATCTATTGTAACAAAAAAGTAAGGAAACAAATTTTACATATATGGGGGGGTGGTAGGGTGGGTGGGGCTATGGGAAAAAATGAGAATTAAGTTGTGTCTTATACTGGTACAAATCCCCATTATGGAGTGCAATCATGATGTGTATATTTAATGTACCAATAAAGATAATTTTAAAAAAATCTAACCATGACATAAAGGTGACAGTGTATGACTGTGGTGGTGTAAAGGACGAAAAGATTACTTGGAGATGAGACTTACTGCAATTACTGAAAGGACACAAAGGTTGCTTTTTCAGCATAAGAGAGCCTCAGCTAAACAAGCAGAGGTTACTTATCTGTAACTCAAGGACATGTGAAGGAGGAGATAGAAGACAACTATGTACAATATTTATGTAAGAGTTTGGGTCATTGAACAGTGCAAGAATGGGATGGTTTGTTACATGATAACACATTGACCTAGTTTAAGACACAATAGCCAAAGTAAAAGTCTGAGAATAACTTATGGTTGGTTCTGCTGACTGTTGTCTTGTAGACCTACTGTACATTTGCCCATGCATTCTAACTCTCATTCACAAGGTCCTGCCTTTTTACATCCACTTTAATCATTCTTGTGGTGAGACTCTCCTCATTCATGTCAGAAGCAGAGACAAAAATTACATGAGCAGCTCAATAGGTAACCAAAATAACCAAAAAGTCTTTAAAAATTCCAACATCTGTTAAAGAAAATTTAGAAAAATAGATATAGAAGGATCTTATCACAATCTGATGAAAACCACTTGTGATAAAATCCCAGCCATTATCATACAAAGAGCGGGGACAACAAGCCCAATTTTTTTGCAATCAACACTCTTATACAACAGAGGATTTGAAATATTGGTCAGAAAAGTCAGGTATGAAAAACAAATAAGAAAAACCAATTATATGACAGTAGAATTCTAATTTTTTTTTTCAGATTCCAGGATCTACGTTAATGATTCAACATTTTACACAAATATAGTTCTAGAATTTATAAACAAGTTCTGCAGTATAGCAGAATATAGAAACTCAACACACAAACATCAAATGTTCTTGTAATTCAACAGTGAACTCAGAAGGAATAAATTAATAGCAATATATTTCACAATAGCATCAAGAAAAACTAATTACTTGAGTTAACCTAAATAAAAAAAGAAATATTTCTGCAAAAAATTATAGTACCTGAAAAAGAAGATAAAAGACATCAGAAAATGGGAAGATATTCTTTGTTTATCGACAGGCAGAGGCAAAATTATGGCCAAAAATGACCATACTTCCAAAATTCATACAGAGATTTAACATGATGCCAGTCAAAATGCCCACAATATTCTTTACAGGAAGAAAAAAAAAAACTCTCCTAAACTTCATATGGAACAAGAAGAAACCAAGAATAGCAAAACATCACAACCACAGATTTCAAATTATATTACTGAACGATAGCAATAAAAACAAAATGGTAGTGGCACAAACCAGAAAGATATGAAATCAAATAATAAATTTTGGTAAAGCTTCAGAAGAAAATAAATCACATATTGTTGGGAGGAATGTAAACTAGTACAATTACTGTGGAATTCATTGTGGGGATTCATCAACAAACTCAGATGAATAATTCTCTTTGACACAGTGATTCCCCTTTCTAGTTAACTTCCCGAAAAAGTGTAACATCACTAGCACACTGACATGTATGTTCATTTTTGTAGCAGCATAATTAATATCTATATTTTGCAAGGGATTGTTCATCAAGAGATCAATGGATAAAGGAGATATGGTATTTATATTTGCCATAAAGAAACATAAATGAGTTATTTGTAGGAAATTTTAATACATTTAGATCATAACACAAATGATATAAGAGATTCATGAGCACAATTGTCTTGTTTCTCTTATATGAAAGAATGGATATAAATAAATACCAAAATTAAAACTTGGTAACAGTGAATATAGACATGAATGTTCTGCAAATGGGAAGTAGACCAAGAGACAGGAGTGAGGAGAGAGAGAAAAGCGATGAAAAAGGAATGGTAATGTTTATTTATATTCACTAACTCTACATGAGGTATGAAATGATAATGTACTGCAAACATGTAGTAAAAAATACAGATTAAAAATAGAGAAAAAGAAACAAAAAAGGAATAACACTATACACGATCCCAACATCAACTTATGAGTCACATTGATAAATGTTATGAAGCAAGAAATAACCTATCATGGGATAAAAATTTAAGGGATATATAGCATTTTCAATGGAATTACATTGATAATATCTACAGACACTACTGTGTGTGTAATGATGGACAGATGGTCATTAATAATAGAAATTATACATAAATGAAGCAAATCATTGCAGTATTCTTATTTTATATGTGATTCTTGAATTGATCATTAGAGATTTTTCCTTTGAATAGAATTGCATTAATGCTTTAGCACTTTAGAGTTTAACAGTTTTACTAGTATATACAAATTAGAGTTTTGATTTGTGAAGCAGTCATATACTCAGGTTAGGGCTCCTGCCCTATATGTTTAAATCTGTCAGTGCATACAGATGATAGTATTTATTCAATTGAAGAAAAAAATTGGCTTTGTGTTCTTCTTTTACAATCAAAACAATGAAAATATTAAGTTTAGCTTATGCTTCTGAGCTGTTTAAATCATGTTGTTTAAATATTTTATTAGTACCAAATATTTTTCAACTTGTCATTTTACTAATATAATATAATATAATGTAACACTTAATACAATACACTTTCTAATTAAAGTTAGAAAATAACTGCTTTATTTTGTTATCTCTGGACAGCTAGTATACATGTAAGACATTAAATGGTTGGTGAACAAGATAAGTTTCTCAATCAAGCGTTTGCCTAGTTCAGAAAACCTGCCAATCATTCACTTATATTGTGGTTAATATTGTATCTTACAACACACTTATATTTGAAGTTAAATACCAAGATATATAAATCTCATCATTGTAGTAACTCAAACTGCAAGTTTTCCTGCCATAAAATAGATTTTAAATTTATATTTATTAATTGATATATAAAATAAAATATCAAAAATGTGTATGGGATACTGTCTCATATTTTGATGTGTATGTATGGAGTAATTTGGGGTCAAGGTTAATCCATTTATGTCCTTCAACTTTTCCATTTATCAGGGAAGAAAATTGTCAAAATTCTTTCTTCTAGCTTTTTGAATCAGAGAGTACATTATTTTTATGCATAGTCCCATAACATACCAAAGCTATAAAATAATTTTAATAATAGAATGCAGCAACAAGACTATAATCAGTGCTTTTTTGCAATGATAATACATTTGAGGTTAAGAACGTAAATATGACTATGCATATTTTATCATGAATGAATCAGTCTTTCATAAAAGTTTTACTGTATTTTCATATACTGTGATGGGATTGCAATTAAAATTAAGAGAAATTGTTAATACTGCATGTTCTTCTCAATGGGATTTTACTGAAATAATTTATTGAGAAATAAATATTTCATTTATGTGTGAGATACAGGAGAAGATAAAAGATCTTGCTCAAGGAAAATATGATTACATTATGACATTGCATGATTCTATTTCACTATAAACTAAGACATATATATAGAACAAAATTCTAAAGAACAAGTGAATATTAAATATAAAGATTAGATGTACATTATTGGGTTGCACTGTAATTATTGATATGTAAATCTGTCATTTCTGTACTTAACACATTAGTTTACTTACAAGGAAATTTCTTTCTGTTTGAATAATATATCTACTTATTATACACATACACATGTGCATCCACATATATTCTGTGTGTAAATATGCATATTCACAGATGTCAGTAATTCTGATTATGTATGTTATATACACAAAAATATTTAAAAATGTGACATGTAAAGTGATCCACACATCCAGTAGATATATGAAGTTGACATCTATTATTATATGTAATTACTGCAGGCATAAAGGATTAAGGTGACCTAGAGTGAAATGTGCAGAACAATACTACTTAATCCTGTCACGAAGAACAAATACAGCTGATCAGAGTAGGTGGATATTTTATGGACAATCCTTTCCTTGTCTTCTCTTTCTGTGTAACATGAAGCCCACAGAACACACTTACCAGGCCTTGGAAATGTGGCACTTGAAAATAGAACAACATTCACAAAATAGAAACCACTGACCAAAGAAATACTCTTTGGTTTAATGTCCCTTTGTTAGTGGCACATTTATTTCCACTTCTTTTAAACTATCTCTCCTTGTTTTATTCTTTTTACTCAACCAACTGAATTATCAAGGAGGATCATTGTGACTCTCAATGATCCTGGGCTCTTTTTTTTTTCTCTTTTCTCAGCAACCTTGCCAGGCTAAAGTCACAAGGACATCTGAATCAGGTGTGATTGGCAGGCTCGGAGCAAACAAGAATAGCTCCCTGACAAAGACATTGCACTACGCCACAGATCTCTGCAGCCTGAAGTGTGACAATTTGTATTTTAATAACACAATTTACCTCTCAATCGTTTTAGTCCCCATACCTTGGATCCAGCTAAGCTTGTTTGTCTGATAATGCGAAACCAATCTCTCTTTGGGTCAAACATTGAACTACTAACTTTTCTCTCAGGATTTCTTCCATCCTGTGAAGATATTTCTTTGTGTCAACCTTCACAGCATAGGGAAGGGTCCTGAAACTGATGACAGTGAAATGGAAAAGGTAGCTGCTGCCAAGCACAAAACTGATGAGGCAGACACATTCAGAGATGACAGCAGACCCCTGACAGCTGACTGAAAACTAATCAGGCAGAGTATCTCTGCAGAAGCCAATTGGGAATCCAAGTCACTTGTGGTAACAGAAGAGAGAGACTCACGTGTGCCTTCTCTGTCAGTCCTACAGAGCTTAAGGCAAAGACTCCACCTCTAACAGGCTAGTACTTAGTGAAAGAGTCATATAGCAAAGAACATGTCTGTTTCCTTCAAGGATCTGGGGATAAGAAATGTCACAGAGTTTACCCATTCAAATGACTTCATCATTATCTCTGGTGATGGAGATAAAGAAGAAAAATTAATCCAGCAAGAACCAAATAAATACATGGAAAACACAATAGAAGGTGTAAATAAAGCAGTTGTTCCTCTTGTAGAACAGTCACTAATACGGAAATGAAAACTGGGCAGCAAAGTAGCTGCAGCCATGTTCTGCCCAAGAAGACACTGATGACGGGTAGAAATGTTCTCTTGTAGTTCATGTATACCCCATCATCTGTAGCTACTTTTATTTCAAACTTAGCAATATATTGAAAGAAAAAATAACCCATAGCTGAATTTATATAGATATTTTGACATTATTCTTTTCTGGACAAAACAGAAGACTCTTGAATATATATATATTTTTGCATCCTTTCAAGTACTGATATTTCTAATTCCCTCCAATGACAAACTTGTAATTGCCAAATGTTTTGCTATCTTATACAACTTTGTGTGGCACAAAACATAACTCACTAAAAGACAAAAATTACAAATGCTAGGGCCGAGGATATAGCTCAGTGGTTCTGGCACCTGTCTTAGAAGCGCAAGGACCTGGGTTCGATCCCCGGTAACCATGTACCATACTGGGTGTGGAGACTCACGCGCAGCAGCAACCTGTACCACAGACCACAGTGCCAGGTGTGGTGGCTCACGTCTGTAATCCCAGCACTCAGGAGGCAGAGGCAGGAGGATTGCTGTGATGTGAGTTGGAGGCTGAGCTCAGGGCCAGCCTGAACCATAAAGCGAGACCCTGTCTCAAGCAAACCTTAAAAAAAAATTACAAATGCTAGAAGCCCAGTTGAAATTTTTGCTACTAAGCAGCATACACAGAAACCTAGAAATCAAATACTGTAACAAAGGTTTGTCAAAAAAAGAAGTGGCAATTATAAATGATATTTATTTTTATTATGAATTAATTTATATAGTGAAAGAGAAACTGCTGAGATGTTTTATGTCATAAACCATTTTAATTTAGAGAAAATATAAAATAAAAGTCGACTTTTAAAAATATAAGCATATAGAGGAAACTATTTTATTTGGGTAAGAAAGTGGACAAGATGAGGTCATCAGCTCTTAAATAGGTACAATTTTACCTACACAGTACTGTGGTTTTAAGAAGTAACAGTTGCCTGATAATGAACATGACAATGAACAACAGTTCTTAGCAAATGATACACTATACTATTGGCCGGAAATTTTCTTTTTCTTCCCTTTTTTTTTTCCAGTAGCATAACTGGCTTCTCTGTTAATGCTTTTCCAAATAGCAATTAATGAAAAGTACAGGCAATAAAAGTGAAAACCATATTCATAGGTTAACTGTTAAAAAAATTTGTTCAGTATTTCTTCTCATGCAGTCAATGATTATTCTCTTAAAGGAAAAAGAGGTGAAAAGAAAACACCAACAAAACAATGTGTCAACCTGAGCATAAAAACATCACCATATTGATCTATCTCAAAGGAAATGAAGTCAGGATGCAAATGCTGAATTAAATCATGTTAAAGATGTAAGTTGTATAGCAAATCAATGATTTACTCAACATCAGAATACAAGTAATTGTGAGTTATAGGAAAAGCAAGACTGAACTCAAAATTTGTTTCTAAATTGTTGTATTTGTGCTACAGTTAAATATTAAAAATGTTATGGAAGATTCAGAACAATCTATATTTTTCTTCAAGTAACTTAATTGTTTCACTGAACTGTAATATAGACTGTATTAACAAAATTCTAAAATATATTTGAAATCCCAGGGAGCAATTTTAGCATTCAATCTTTAGCATTCAATAGTTTAGCATTAATTATGTCAATTGTTTTTTTAAAATATAAATGATTCAGAGAATAAAGTGTAAAGTATCCTGAAAACCTACTCATTTATAGCCATAGGAAAGACTAGAATAACAAATAGCTACTTTTAAATTGTTGAATCCTATGTACAATGTCTGATCTATTAATGAACAAAATCAAAAGAAATGTTAAAATTTAGTCAGAAAATGCTGAAAGCTCTAAATGATATATTTTTTTCTTTAGACTGTCACTCAATTCAGTATAATATTCCATTCACTATTTACTTTGTGCTAATTAGTTTTAAATTATATTTTAGATCTTATCAGTCTTCAAGTGAAAAATAACATATAAATAAGTTCAATCAAAATAGGATAATATTCATTATGGTAATTATAAATTAATATACCCTGATACATCAGTAACAGGTTGTGTTTTGTTTTAAATATTCAAATACTTTTTTCTCTTTTGAGACAGGATTTCACTTCGTAGTTTAGGTTGGTCCTGAACTCAGCCTCCAACTCAGTAATCCTCCAGCCTCTGCCTCCCAAGTGCTGGGATTACAGGCGTGTGCCACCATACCCAACATTGTGGTATGTAATACTGATTGTTGGTGAGTGTGAATCACTACATCCAACACTGTTCTATGTGGTTACCTCCTGGGGATTGAATTTGGAACCTTGAACTTGCAAGGCTGGTCCCAGAACCACTGAGCTAAATGCCTGGGCTTATTCAAATACTTTTCTAAGTACATTTTAATAGGAGTGGTAATTTTCAAGAAAAATTGGATAGATTCAGGAAATGTATCACTTAAATACTTTACATGGAACCATTTGCGGCAAAAATTACAATGAAAACAAGTATTTCATTAAAACAATGTTATGATCAAGCTTTGTTCTTTATGAAGAAGAAACAAGAAAGTAGTGATAGAAGGAAAAAAGGGAAGTCAGAGAGAGAGATGGAGAGAGAGAGAGAGCAGTATTGTGCTGTAAAACAGAGCAATGAGAAATCTGAATCAGAGCTGGCGCAAAGAAGACTGGAACTCATTCTGAAACACCCACACTCTTGCTCTGGCTGAGCCTGAGGAGAAAGACATTCAGTCGCACTGAAGCCTTGGCTGAAGAGAACCAGGAAGTGTTCAGGAGACAATGACCAAACTCAAGTGGAGTATACCAAGAGGGTGACACACTTTTATTGATGTCTTGGGGCAGGTTAACATCTAGCAATTTCACTTTGCAAATGGCAGAAATCCCCAAACTGTACCTTCTAGTGACAGATGTGGACCCTAGGCAGTCACTGTCAACTTGACCTAGAAGACATTGGATGCTCATGTATCTAGTATCATTCTTCTGCACAAAAACATTCTGTCTTTGAACCTGAAAGGCTAAGAGTATGTCAGCTTTGTTCCAAAACTGCTGAGTTACTGTAGCTGCCAGCTATCTGCATCCCACATAAATATCTTGGTCTTGGACTGATACTGAAGGACTTTCAGTGACTTAACTCTTGAGTAGAAAGGAGTGTGTGCTGGAAAAAAACAAAACACCACGATCAGTGCTCAGTAGGTTAAATTAGTATGGCTACATGCGAAGTTAAGGGGAACGCAAATCAACAGTGAAGACAACCAATGGAACACACACAAAATTAGAACAGAAACACTAAGCCTTTCATTCAGCTAGATCCACTCATCAGACAACCATAGACCTTAGAAAAAAATCACTGTTCAAGCAAAACAGCCCTTGATGTCCATGGACGGTAAGTAGGTAATGATCACCGGTACCCCCACTTCAGAGGTGTGCATAGAGATGTGTAAAGATCAGGGGAAACAATACAGCCTCTCCCAGCTGTGCAGTCTTCAAGATGAGTGATTTTTTAAGGTGCAAGGGTTTTTAATTTTTTTTTCTTAGCAGCAGTTTGTCATTTCATGCACATATTCTGTTTTTGCAGTTTTAACACAGTTTTGTGACCAGGCCAAAATGGAAACAATCTACTGGACCTAAGGCTGCATTTTGTTGTCTGACTTCTGTCCCACACCAGAGCTCCAATAGAGAGGTCCCCAGCTGTGTCAGTTGGAGTGTTTCAATGGAATTATTTTAAATACAAAAGTGTATTTGAGGCTTGAAAATGTGTACATCGTTAGCATTGACTTCTCAAATATTTTAAAGAAAAAAAATAGTTGTATGGAAAAATATTAGGGAAAGTTGACCAGGAAAGTTAATTTCTCATTACAAAAAGTTATGTAGAATACTTTCCATGCTATTTGTAAGTCAGGGGTCAGTCTGAAGAAGATATGCAGGCTAATAGTCAAAGGTATTTCTACATGATATGGGCTCTGTGAGGAACATCTTTATAAAGAAGACATTAAAGACCATGGAAGACCACCTTAAATGGGCGTGCAGTCACCATGTGGGTGTCCAGCATGGAGAAATGTCTTCCCCAAAGACACTCATGGCTGAATGGCTGCACTACTTCCATGAAAAAAAAATCTTTAATTATTTGCTTATCCAAAAGTGGATCAAAGGTGAGAAGAGTTTGTTCCCATAAGAAAGGCTCTATGATTTTTAGTAGAAGAAATCAGATATTTATAAACCTAAATATCCATTTATCCATTGCAAAAATCTGTATAATGATTGTTCTGTTTAGAGAGCTTGGTTCATATAAACACTGAGTAAATATTTTAGGTGCCTCCGAAGTTGATATATGCCCGTGTGCCACTTAAATTGTCTCTTCTTGTGGCCAGCTGAAATTATTTAAGACTCTAGCCAATTATTGCTGAATTTGAAATCATTTCTGTCAAATTTTTCCTCTTACTGTATACTAATACCATACTGAGAATAAATAGAAAAAAAAGAGGAGGTTAAGAACAATAGGTTCAGCTTACAGTTAATATAAATAGAGGACAGCAGAGGGTTCTTCTCTATACTAATGAAAATCACAAATACTCACAGAAAAATGAAGATAAATTATGCACAAAGGATGCATATTATTTTCTTGATTATTTTTTAGACTCCATAACCATATTGGACTTAAAATTTTATTCTATCTGTTGAGCAAGAAACATTTTAATTAAATATACATGCCTTGTATTTACAAATGAGTTTAGCCAATATATTAGGCAATGAAATTAAGCTTTAAGGCTTAAAGAGCATTAGTGGAGAAAAGTCATTTACTCAGGACAGTATTAGAAAAAGAACTTTAGCACTCCTTGTAAACAGTGTTGAAGTATATGATGGAAAAAATACTACAGAGTGGGTGGTGTTGATCTGTACACTAGGTAGGTCAATACATTTGGTAATTTATGAGTCTATTGGCACAAGCTCTACTGTTCAGAAAATTTCAAATATCCTCTGCAATAACCAAGCACACAGACCTTCAGAACAAGTCCTGGACTCCAGGAAATGAATTTGAAAACAAGCATTTTAGTAATACACCAGAAAATCATTCTGACAAAGCATATTTTAGGGGGGTAAAAAAACCCCTGACTTTACAGTAAAAAGTATAATTTTAGCTCTCAGAAATAATTTATGTGACTTATACATATATTTTCTTTAATTAAGCAAAATACAATTTTAATGAGTGTCCTTTGTATTTGGAAAGAATTGTGTGTGGCATTGTAGCTCAATATTCAGTCTCTCATTTTTTTTCAAAAAAAATATTAGTCTCAGTAGAGTTAGTTTCTAATGACTTTTCCAGCTACAACTCCAGGGATCATGGGTCACATTTATTTCTTTTATTGTCTGTGTTATTTTAAGAGATTTATGGGAAGAAAGTTTAATTGGAAAATGCTGAGATGAAAGAAATATATTAGCAGTTTGAGCACAATGAGATTATCTCAATAGCTTTACTATGTACATAATTTCTGACACTCCATTAACCTAATCAGATGAGACACAGCTATGATTACATGAGTGACATAGTCAAGGGGAATTCTTTTCTCAGAATTTTATAACAGGATCAATGAGAATAAGATATATTTACTTGACTATCTCAGTAGTATGGCAATTGGAATTAGCTATTTTTTTATAATTAAGCCAATTTATATAGCAAATTTATATTAACTTCTTCATAAAATATATGGTTAAAATTTCACTCATAAAATATTTACATTCTCTCATAGATATTTTATTAACTGATGTATTTTGAATTTGTAGCAAAACATTCTCAGCTTAAATTATACAGTTGACTGTTTCAATTGAAATAATCATGAATTTACTAACGGAAAATGTGCATTTATGTCATAGGAAAGATTTCATATTTGGAATACAGAATGTGTGTGTTCCATTTTCTTTATGAAAAGGATGCTATCATGTCACAATTTTATTATTTATAAATGGTCCAATAATAAACACAATAATCAGGTTTTTGTCGTTATTGACATCAGAGGTACAGAAGTGATTGTACTTAGGAAAGATGGTAAATTGAACATTTTCTAGAACTATAAACATTAAACATTGAAAATGAACTAATCCGATATAACATTACATGAAAATAATAAGATAACTGTTTTTAAAGAAATCATTGTATATTTTCCTATAGAATCATATTATACATTTATATACACATATATATTATTGTATCAACTGAGACATTTACACATATATTTGCATATAAGTAATCTTGCTTCTAACAGTTAACATTGAAAACATTCATAAATAAAATATTGTGTATATCTTTAATATTGTTTTTTCAAATATACCATAGTAAGTCAGGAAGTTCAAGACTATATGAAAACCGTCACCTTTTTTTTCTATCCTTCTTAGTACATGTTTGCAGTACATGTTGGGGAGGGGATTTATGTATTAAATTATAAAGCTGTTCCTTTTTGAAATTCCCTTCTCTTTCTCCCCACTCCCTCCATTCTTCCTCTTCTAGTTTCTCTTCCCTCATTTTCATTCTTCTTAATATTCTTAATCTTATCTCATATTTATGGCATATAATGCTTACATTGAATGAGATTATTGATTTTCTGTACATTAGACATCGTTATTCTATTATTTCCC
>PVIR01040666.1:0-13214 GCA_004026965.1 Petromus typicus | reverse complement strand
GGTGTGGAGACCCACACCCAGCAGCAACCAGTACCACATACCACAGTGCCGGGCGTGGTGGCTCACGCCTGTAATCCCAGCACTCGGGAGGCAGAGGCAGGAGGATTGTGATGTGAGTTTGAGGCTGAGCTCAGGGCCAGCCAGAACCACAAAGCGAGACCCTGTCTCCAAAAACCTAAAAAAAAAAAAAAAAAAAAAAGAGGAAGTATATAAAACATTTGGAAAAGACGCAGGATTATGACTAGTAGAAACCAGAAACAGAGCCCTGAGCAGAAAGCTGTTTACTACAAAATGTTCCTGGACTAAAAGACTGTGAGACGATAGAGAAGACAGGGCCGGCAAAGGCACTTGATGGGAGATAGTGTGATGCAGAGGCAAACACCCTGAGATCTGAGATCTGGCTTTCGACCCACCTCTACGCCTCCAGAACTGTGTAGGCAGATGCCTCTGACCCACAGGTTATCTGGTTCTTCATGGTGAAAGGATTCTAAAACTGTTCTTGCAGAGTGATTGTAAAGATTAAATAAGACACCATATTGCAATGGGCCTGGTGCCTAGAAAGTGCTCAGTAGAATGTCTCCCTTTGGCCCAGCTCTGGAGGTGCTCAAGACACAAGGGCCCTGATCCTCCAGAGCAGTGTTGGCCAGAGCTGAGAAGCTGGCCGAGTATGCTGCGACAGCCCTCTCCAAAGGGAGCAGGCACCACAGGCTTCAAAATAATTGCTCCACGCAGATCCCTCTGGTAGTTTTAGCACTCTGCCAATTTCTAGGGCTAGGGTATTTATATAATTGTTGATTGGATGAAGCTTTACGTGCAAAATTGATTCTTTGCAAGTTTATAATCATTGCTGATTATTCCTTACAGGTTTTCTGTGAAATTGTAAATGCCAGACATCTAAAATCTGGCCCACATTACAGTTTACCCCCTCTTTAGCTCTGAAGCTTAAATTAGGGAGCAGAATATATTCAAATCAACTATAGGCAGTGGAACAAAATCAGAGCAAGAGCACATGTTGGGTTATTGAATTATGATATGATCTGAAAGAAAAGGAAGAAAAAAGGGAAGGAGTCGTTAGGGCTTATATCTAGATGTCCTCCGCAAAGCTTTGTGTGTTCATAGGTGGGCCTTCGGGGCCTGGATCAGTGTGATACTCATCACCGGATTAGTCTGCATTGGGTTTATGCCTGAGTGTGATGTTCCTTCCCTGATGGGAAGATGTGGCTCCCTGTGGGCGTGGCCTGGAAGGCTCTCTCTCCCAATTCCTCCTTTGATCCCTTTCTGTTGCTTCCCCCATGCTATGTACTATCTCTCCTCTGCCACGTGCCTCTACCACACTGTTCTGCCTTGGATCCAACCAACTACGGACTGAGACATCTACAAACTGTGAGCCCAGATAACCATCTTTTTGAAGTTGTGAGTGTTAGATATTGTGATGAAGAAAGTAATTCAGACAGATTTTGACACTAGAGCAGTAGGGTCATTTCTGTGACACTCCCTGGCTATGTGGGTCAGAAGCCTTGGGCAATTGTGGGAAGAGTTTGGGAAGGTTTAGAGTTGCTGTCTGAATAAAGACCGTTAGAAGGTAACAAGCTGAGCTTGATGGGAGATTCTGATCAGAACTCAGAAGACTAGAATGCTGATAGAAAGGCTGCAAGTAAAGATCGGGCTCAGGAGGCTTCAGCTAGCAACAAGGGCATTACTGAGAGTTGAACTCTAACTATGTGCATTATGTTCTGGAATAAAGTTTGTCTACATTTTGCTCCTGAGCTAATATGGGAGACCGAGATTAAGGGAAGTGGACTACTGAATCTGGTAGAAGAAATTTCAAGTTGGTCTACAGTTGAAGCTACAATTGGGGGTTTTCAGCCAGTTCTACACGGAGAAGTAAGAGCAAACAGTCCAGAAAAACGGTTTTAGCCAGAAAGCAAACTCCTGTAAAGTTGGAGCTGCAAAGATGGGGCAGAGGAGAACTTGTTTGCTGAAAAGTTAGCATTAAAAAGTCAAGTACCTTGGAACAGGCCACCACAAAAGATGCCCTAAATGTATTATAAGAACCAACAGAACTCTACCATTCAAAGGCTCAAAATCATAATGGTGAAAGACTGTTTTGAGAAGAGAATATCAGGGCCTCACACTCTGGAATGGAAGCAACCTTGGGAAAGGCATTTTGTTCCTCAGAACTGAGCCCACCACGTTCAGCTGTCCAGGAACTCTGGGGCATCTGCAGCCACTGGCAAGATGCAAGAGGTCTCAGCTACTGCTCTGGCCGGTGGCAGATCTTGGCATCACCCACGTGGCGCTGGTTTTACACACGTGCAGAAGGCAAGAGTTGTGGGGTCAGGAAGGTTTCTACCCAGATTTCAGAAGAAGGCCTGGAGGCCAGCAGCGTGCTCCTGAGGGGACAGTGTATGTAGCGTGAAGCCGAAAGTGCAGGGGAGAAGACCTCAGAAAGCTGGAGAAGTCAGGATTATGGGTCATCTGAGCAAAGCCACAAGGAAGGAGCCAAGCCAGCTCAAGAGAGAAGCCATGAGCACTACAACCACCAGCAGTGGCAGGGCCACTCAAGTCCTTTGTACATCCTACACACAGGAAGTCCTGCAGAGGCAGGCACCAGGACAGCCATTTCTGAATCCTCCCTCAATGCTGCAGAAATGGTCTTTAAGTTTTGAAGTATTACAAACAAATCTTCTACCGGTTAGAATTCCTTTGTAAAGCATATGATAGAAAAGCCAAAATTAACTGTAACTTAAATAAGATAGAAGTTTGTTTCTCGCTTATGCAAAAGAAATCTAAAGTTAAGCAGTCCTTGACTTCTCGGCAGCCTCACAGTTGGCAGGAACGTGGCTCCTATATTTCTGTTCTGCCATCCTTAATGCTTGGTTTCCGTTTGCTAAATTGCCTCCTAGCCCAAAATAGCTGCTGGATGGGACGGGGGATGTAGCTCAGTGGTTCCGGCGCCTGTCTTGCAAGCGCAAGGGCCCAGGTTTGATTCCCCGATAATCACATACAATACTGGGTGTGGAGACTCACGCCCAGCAGCAATCAGTACCACATACTACAGTGCCGAGCATGGTGGCTCACACCTGTAATCCCAGCACTCGGGAGGCAGAGGCAGGAGGATTGCTGTGATGTGAGTTTGAGGCTGAGCTCAGGGCCAGCCTGAACCACAAAGCGAGACCCTGTCTAAAAAAAAAAAATAGGTGCTGGAGTTCCAGCTTTGACAGCCACATTATATTCTAGGCAGGAGGATGGAATGGTTTGAAGAACAAAAGATGAATTTCTCTCAGTTGTGTTAGCTCCATTTTGCCTGCAAGAACAGCTGAGAAATATAGACTTTTATGTAAGTTTATTGCCTCCCATAGTCAAGTTTCTGTCAAGGGAAGAACACACAAATGCCCAATGTGTACCAACAATGCTACACACACACACACACACACACCTTCTAAATGCCATCTACTCTATATTCCTGGTGTTCCAGAATCTGAAGTCGAAACCTTCTGGGATGGTATTTTGAACTCAATACACATTTATTGACAGATATTTTCACTATCAGTTCTTCTATATCTTTTCAGTCTCTTCTGCTGTTTCCACCTCATTTCTCAGACTTTCAAATGTTGGAAAAGCAGGAAGTGAGCACAGGTAAGTAAACCCTCTTCCCTACTTATATCCACACCCAGGCCAGTGGAGACTGTTCTTGTACACACCAGCCACTCCCAAATCTGTGCCCCCACCCTGACTTCCCTGTGGGGTCTCAACGCACTGCGGCAATGGCTCAATCCACATCTCCACCGCTGTCCCCAGCGAGTCCTGCTATGCTGCTTCTCCCTGCCTCGGGAGAGCACAGGTATGACATTGTGAATTTGAGATAAATCTATCAGGATATTATCCTTGATGAGTAAGTTGAGGAACATCTGAAGGAAAGAGTAGGGGAGTAGCACCGTTATGGTTCAACTCAATTGGGTCAACATTCTTGCTTTGCAAGCTGCCCAGGGTTCGGCAGAACACACTCTGAGCTTATCTGGGTGAGTCATGGAAGAGTGATCTTAGGACACGTAGCTCCTTCTTTTCTGGTGCCATTTCCCTGCTCTGCTCCTTGCTGCCAGCTTTGTTCCTCCAAACCCTTAGCCATGATGTTTCTGCCTTAGAAACAGCAGACCCTGGACTACAACCTCTGAAACTGTAAGCCAAATTAGATCTCTCCTCCTTCATGCTGCAGGTGTTAAACACGTTGGTCAGCAACAGTACAGAGACCAGTAAAAGTCCCTAAGCTATAGACCTGGCCCTGCATATACAGCCAGGTATCGGTGCTCTTTCATTGAACATAGACAACTTCACAAGATTCCATGTGATTGGAAAGGGCCAACTGGGACCACGAAAAGGCAAGAAAAACCAAGACCACTCCAACCTCATGTCTGAACATGGAAAAAACATGCACGTTATTCAAGTCACAGAATATATATGTCTTCCTTTTCTGGGTGGCACAAATGACTACTGTTTCCTTTTTAACTAGCACTTGGGCCTCACAGGAGACTGCCCTTCTTTTAGATAAGATTTATTAAGGGGCTGGGGATTTGGCTCAGTGATCCTGGCGCCTGTCTTGCAAGCTCAAGGACCCAGGTTGGATCCCTGGTTAACCACATACAATACTGGGTGTGGAGACTCACGCCCAGCAGCAATCAGTACCACATACCACAGTGCCGGGCGTGGTGGCTCACACCTGTCATCCCAGCACTCGGGAGGCAGAGGCAGGAGGATTGCTGTGATGTGAGTTTGAGGCTGAGCTCAGGGCCAGCCTGAACTACAAAGCGAGACCCTGTCTCAAAAAAAGATAAGATTTATTAAGATGTCCTGTCACAGAAGTATCCCTGCTTCCTGGCAGCGCCAGTCCGGAGCACGTCCTTCCTTAGGCCCTCTCCACAGAGGTGCAACCCAAGCGCCAGTCCTGTTAGCAGGTTTTTCCTTCCCTAACGACCTCGTACTGAGATGCCCCATGGTTCCTTCTTTAAAAGTTTAACTAAAAACAATATTCTACATAGAGCACTTAAGTCAGAGTCTGAGACCTAATCAACTCTGGGAATATTAGCAGCTATTATTACAACTGGATATTTGTAAAGTGCCAAGGAGTGTCCCTGGGTACTTTCAGTGCTCAGTTAACTGTATTCATTGTTTGTAGAGATGATCATTATTGAGAATGTCAGTGCCAGTGACCTCCAAGCTACAGAGGCAGGAGCTCTGTGCCCCTGTGTTGCCATTTCTGAACGTCTTGCCCATGATGGGTCTGATCTCAGCTGCTGCGTGGTGTGGGGAATAACCCCACGCCTTAGGCCCCCTCCTGCATCCTTGGGATCTGTGGGTATTGTTGGCTGGATAAAGCTGAGGGGTTCCCGGGCCTGGCTCCAGAAGCTTCTCCAGGAAGACAGACAGTGCTCTGTGTAATCATTTTTTCAGGCCCTACTAAGTCCATATGGAGCCGAGTGGGATGCTGTCTGGGAGGTGCTTGAAGCCCACAGGCTTTGTCCATTAATACCTCGATTTGTCAAACACACACCCGACACACTTGAGGCACAGTGCCTGGAGTGGAGTAGGTCCAGAGGAAGAGGAGACACAGGTGAAAAAAAAAAAAAATCAAAGTCCTTGTCTTTAAATATAGCACAAATCATGTCCCCTGGTGCCAGACATATACACGCTGTAAAGTAAAATTAAAAAATGCCACAGAGATTCCAGTTAAAATGCTCTGGCCATGGTGAAGATGGGAAAGGTGAGTTGTGAGGTAACACACTGGGCCTTTCTGTGAGAGGGGGAGACCGCATCTTACAGTACAGACAAAGACCTGACGTGGAAAAATTACAGGTACAGATTCAAGAAAAGATGAGGAGCCCGTAGAAGTGGTAGAGAGCTCATGTGGGAGAAAAGAAAGGGAAGGGGAGGAGAGACGAAAAGACCAGGAGGGAGGAGTCTGCACAGGCTGGTGGTTGGTTATCAGTGCTGCCCATCGCCCTGCTACTGGCCACACCCAATTCCAAGGAACTAGGAAAGCTCACTGCCGGGAAAGCGGGCATGTGGGAGGCTCAAATGTTAATATTTATTCGCAGAAAGGCTACTCCACAGCAATACACTTTCTTTATGTCTCAACACAGTTACATTTCAAAAATCTGATGTAGCCAGGTGTGTTGGCACACACCTGCTACCCAGAATTCTAGAGAACAAAGCAGAAGGATCAGAAATTTAAGACCAATCTGCATTATAGAGCAAGACTTGGCTCAAAAATCAAGCCAAACCAAACTAAAACCAAAGCAAAGACCTGAATAAACAAAGCAATTTGCAAAAAGAGTATGATCACATTTTTTGCAAATTACAATAGTTTATAAAGCAATACTATGAAGCAGATGTGGATTATAGATCATAGTTTATATTATACAAATATCAGAACACCACGATGCACATACACAGTGAACTACAGATAACAAAGTATTTTAAGAACCTCAATGATATTGAAGGTTTCCTGGGAAAAAACAGCTTATTGCACTAGCTCAAAGATACATAAAAACCATCAAAACCTCAATGACAATAAAAGAGGTTTTAAAGACATACTAAGTCTGAGTGTGTATGCACCAGACAACAGGCCTCATAGTATGTGAAGTAAAAACCATCAAGTTGAGAAGAGAAACAGATACATTTACAATTATAGTTGAAGATGTCAACACTCCCTGCTCAGGAGCTGATAGAACTAACTACAGTACTAGGTAGAAAATCAGCAAAGACAGTACAAACAACAGGTTCTGTATTTTTTTAACCCAAGTGATCAAGATGGCACATATCTTGAGAGATGAAACTTTGCCAAATTTTAAAAAATTGAAATCATACAGAGTGCATTCTCCAACCATAATGGAATAACAGAAGGGCAATCAGAACACCTCGAAATACATAGGAATTAAATAACACACTTCCTTGTGTTACTGAGGATTGACCCCAGGGCCTTTGCACTGCGGTACAGCCCAGCCCTTCCATGTTTTATTTTGAAAGGGTCTTGCTAAGTTGTCCAGACAGGACTTGAACTCATTATCCTTCTCCTTCAGTCTCCCAGACTGCTCACATTACAGGCATGTGCCACCATACTTCTTTAATAACACACTTTTAAATAACCCATGGGTCAAAAAGAACTCCTAAAGGAAGTCATAAATTTAATTTTATTTTAGAGGAAGAAGCAGCAAAGTGTAATGATGTTTAATTAGGCAATGGTATGCTTGGAGTGAGTGGGCTTGCACAGGTGGAAAGGCAATTGGCAGAGAGCTGAATGCCTTGTGTTTAAGAATTTAAAATGTGCCGTGTCTAGAATGCCTCCCACGGGGTCTTTCAGAGTGTGATTGGCAGGGGCCTGAGTCACAGCAGCTGTGTCTCTTGCGCATGTTCTTTCCCACAAGTCACCGCTATCATTGGATGTTTGAGATGCAGTCCATATGCATAAACCTATAATGATCTGCCAGTGAAGAGAGGTTACCATAGGTCATGCAGGAGAATCTCCATTAGCAATCTAGAGAGCTCTTTAGGAAATACCTACTTTTGAGAGATGTCTTCTCAGCGTAGCCGCTGTCAGGTTATAGGACACGTCAGCAAACTTGCCAAGGTCCTCAGTTCTGTTTCTCTTGGTATTACTGGATATCCATCATTGAAAAGGAGCCTGGGACAGGGATGGTACCGTACACTCCTGCCAGAGGAAGTAGAATGCTGGCAGGCTTAGATATTTAGTTCCCTAATCTGGGGCAACTCCAAGAAGCCGCAGACGAAGTATCTACAAGCGGGCTTGACAAGTGGCCAGCGCGCCCAGGAAGTTAGAGCAGAGAATGCTGGGGTGACGCCTTCCCTGAGGGGCTGTGGGCCTTTAAAACCCGCAACACGACCCACGGGACTCCTCTAGCCTCTAGTTCTCCATCTCTCCCAGAATAAAAATTAATGGATCTGAGTTTTTTGACAGATGAAAGCCTAATGAGAGAGGGGTGAGAGGGGAGTTGGAGCTTCCTTAGGGGAGGAAGTCGGAAGAGACCATGGGGTGAAGATCACACTAGTTACCACCTGGATGACTATTCAAATTTGCACAGGTAGAATAAGTGCACAGCCACCAAAAAAAAGAGCTGCGTCATTGGGTGGACTGAGCTCATGCCATTCAGCTGTGAGAGACAGAGAGGTCAAAGGAGCAACTTAGATCTCCTTGGGGGTGAACTGTTTATGACCCACAGTGGAGACAGCTTTCTCCAGTGTGACCCAGAGACCAAGTCTCTCCACTGGGCCTCAGGATTAGGCTTTCCTGTGCTGGTTGCCTGAAACACTTTGCTCAAGACTGTAGGTGAGGCTGCATTTGTATTTTGTGTTTTCCTGAGTGGGCAAGAATGTCAGGATTGTCAAGATTGTAACTTCGGGACAGGGTATGAGCCTGATGCCGACCTAAAAGAATACCTAGTGAGGACTTCACACGTCCTGGAGAGTGCCTCCTGATGTCTCTTCCCAGTTTCGGTCAGAGGGAGCCTGTGTCTTGTGGGGTTTAGTGGCTTCATGTACAAGCACTTATTTTACTAGGGGCTTAGGAGACACTAGCGTCTGAGGCACCCCCACACTGTAGGGGCCCTCAGCGGAAGAGAAGTCCCACAGACACAAACCTGACTGATGAGCAGAAGTTTTCTTGGTCCCAGCATAGACTATTGTTCTTTGTTCCATATCTGAGAAACTCATGGGAGTTATCTTTTAGTGTGGCAGACACTGTAAGGGTATTTTACAATCTGACTGGTGCCATTATCAGTGACCAAGGATAAGAAGAAGGAGAAAGAGAAGTATAAAATCTCCCCCAAAAGGGATGTGCCTCCTGGTGAGGCTCCCCAAGAAGGTGCCATGGATGAAGGTGTCCTGGATGGGCTTCTTGGTTCCTGTGCCTGATGAACAGAGAATTATATGTAGCACATTTCACAAAGAAAAGCAGCAGAGTTTAATGAAGTTAAAATAGGTGATGGTACCTCAGAGTGAGGGCTCATACTTTTGCTGGTGGAAATGCACCAGCAAATACTACTCCTCTGGAAAGCAATTTGGCAGTTTCTTTAAAAATAAAATACGCACTTTCATATCACCAGCAGTTACACCACTGGGCATTTAACTCAGAGAAATGAAAACTGTTCTGACAAAACCTGCACACAGCTGTTCGCATTGGCTCTCTCTGTTGTAACCCCAAATTGAAAATATCCTAGGGGTCCTCCAGCCAACAACTACCAAAACAAGCTGTCACATCCCGGCCAAGTAATACTGCTCCAAAATAAAAAGAAACAAAGTATTGATACATGCAACAGCTGCAGTGAACACTCCCCAAAGTACATTAAATAAAAGAATGTAATCCCTAAAAATTACTCACTGTATCCTTTTATTTACAGAATATCTTTTAAACGATAGAAGTTGAGTAATAGAGGGCAGAGTCATGGTTTCCAAATACTAGAAGTGGGGGGTGGGTGGAAGGAAGTAGGTGAGATGATAGACACACAGGATAAGGGACCTTTGTGACCTCTGAACTTGAACTATCATCTTGACTGCAGTTGTGGATACTCAAACTTGCCCAGGTGGCAGAACTGCACAGAGCTTACATACATGCACACAAGTACCTGCAAAACTGAGAAAAACCCATAATGAAGATGCGAGATATATATATATATATATATATATAATATACTAATATATTATATATTATACCTATAATATATTATATATTATATCAATTCTCATGGATGAATATAATTATTATGGACAGGAAATATATACTAGTAAAATAACAACAACAAACAGAAAATCCACTCTCTATGTCAATGTCTTGGTCCTAATGTTACAGTATTTGAGAGTTTGCACAATGTTGCCATTGGGGAAACTGAGTAAAGTGTGGACACTTTATATATTATTTCTTTTTTTTTTTTTTTTTGAGACAGGATCTCAGTTTTTGTGGTTCTTGCTTTTTGCTGGCCCTGAGCTCAGCCTCAAACTCACATCACAGCAATCCTCCTGCCTGTGCCTCCTGAGTGCTGGGATTACTGGTGTGAGTCACCACGCCTGGCACTGTGGTATATGGTACTGATTGCTGTGGGCGTGAGTCTCCATGCCCAGTATTGTATGTGGTTAACCGGGGATCGAACCCGGGTCCTTGAGTTTGCAAGACAGGTTCCGGAATCACTGAGCTAAATCCCTGGCCCAATGTATTATTTCTTTTAACGGGGTGTGGATCTACAATGATTTCAGTAAAAATGTCAATGAACAAACTTGTATAAAAGTCACTGACCCTCTTAGTGTGTCCTCACCCATAAGAAGATCTGAGTTCATCACACCCAATGAGTATAATTTATATTTTTTTTATGCATTAGCTAAAATGCATATAATTCACAACAAAAAGAAAAGAGAAAGAGAAGAATCACAGCCATGGCACAGACCTAATTATTGAGGATTATAGCTGTGACAAATCCCAACCAACCCTGCGAGCTGAAATCAACTTAAAGTAATCATCTCTGACCGCCAAGAAGACTAGTTCATCTCGAGGGGTTTGCGAGGGCCTTCAGTGGAGAAAATGTTACAATGGTACAACTTATCAATAAATCTGGTAAGAATTCCATATGATACCCTTAAGAGATGCTAAAAAAGACGTTTAATAAAAGTATCCATTTCTAATTCTTTTTTTAAAAAGAATTACCAATAATAGACGGATACATTAGCGATGTCTCTGACCCTCAGGAAGATTTATTTTCAGAGTATCCTGTAAGGCTATGGGTGCACAGAGCACGCAGCCTCTGCTCCAGGCAGGCTCTGACAATGAGGCCCAGAAATCCATGCCTGTCCTCTAGTGATGGCTAGTGGAAGGGAGACCTGACACTGCCTGGAACGCTTGAGGGTAAGAGAGGAATTCGCAAAGACTTCGGGTTCAGAAGTTGAATGGATAAGGAGTATTACAGTCACAGTGGTGCAAGGGAGGAGGGGCGGGTTTGCCACAACTGGGAGAAAGTTCTGTTTCTTTCTATTCTTCCACAATCACCAGGAGGGACCAGAAGTGTATTGACACTCCTCCCCAGAGGACTTTGAATGCTCTCTTCCTGCCTCAGAGTCTCCTATTACCCAAGGGAATATATATATATATATATATATATATATATATATATATGTGTGTGTGTGTGTATGCTTTTGTGAACAAGACTTTGATTCATTAAATTGCTCTCTAATAAATGCTCATGATTGTTGAAGTAGTCTGTCCCAAGTGGCTGCAAGATTCCGAGATGCAAAGTCTGGTGTTTTGCGTTAATGACTCCACAATTAATGGCTGCATAACTGGAAGACTGAGAAAGTTGGGTCAAGAATGATCAGAATTGAGTTTTCTGCAATGGCCCTTTCACTTTAAAAATAGTTTAAGGAAACTGGGCATAGTGGTGCATACCCATAATTCGAGCAATCAGGAGGCTGAGGCAGGAGGATCACAAGAAGTTTGAGGTCACTCAGGGGTACACAGCGAGAGCTATCTTCAAACAAAACAATCCATATAGTTTAAAGAAATAAGTTAGATGGGCTGGGAATGTAGCTCAGTGGTAGAGGACTCACATGTGCAAGAGCCCAGGTTCAATCCCCTGGGGAAAAAGGGAGAGGAGCTTTTGCTTTTGCAGGAAGGAGCTTCCAAGCTCAGAAGATAGGAAAAAAGAACTGAAGCATTACTTTGCTCCATCACAGAGCAAAAGGGATGTTAATTGTGCCAAGTGAATTTTTCAGAATAAAGACTGGTGATGACACGGAGCAAAGACAACACGAAGGCACACCTTCTCCCAAATTTGTCCCTATGATCTGGTTTCAAAATCTTCCTTAAGTAATCAAAGCCATCCATTGTCTGGGGAGCAAAACGGTATTGTGAGCCTCAGCAAAAGTCAAGTTTCTACAGTGCACAAGAAATGAAAAAGAGTGATTTCCTTTGCTTGAATTTTTCCAGGCGCGGGTGGCAGATTTTGAGTAGGACTGGGCTGGTGGAGCAGAGAAAGTAGGAGTGAGTATGGAAGCAGCCCCAGGGAATCGTGACTTATCTCTGATTCCGAAAAGGAAGAAGATAAAAGAGTGACAGAAGAGGTCCTCAAAGAACCTTTGAAAATCTGTTGGCAGTTGGGCACATACTTTTTGTTCTTTCAGAAGTTTAATTTGTAGTTTAATGCATATTATCTCATTCAACGCTCAGCCTCTGAGGCTCCCAGGGATGTCAACCTGCAGGGCCAGCTCTAGAACACTGCAGGGCCACCTAAGGCCTCAGAGGGTCACAGGAACCCTTCCTCCGAGGGCCTGCATCTCCCAACAGAGCACACGACAGCGCCCCCTCCTGCCGCACCAAACACTATGCACGTAATCTGTGCAGCATCTGCTAAGAGACAGCTGCAACTGATTAGCTGTTCTGGGCTCTACTTCGAGGATATGTCCACTTGTTCATATTGACTCAGTTGCTTTTGCATGATTTAAAGCCTGGGCATGCTTCCTTCTCTCCAGCATGTCAGTAGGGCCTTGGGAATCTTGGCAACTTTAGGCCCTTTAACCGAAGGGCCTTCTGAGCACGATGCCTTGAAGGCTTAAGGCTTAAGGTCCCTGAGAGCACAGCTGCGGAGAGTGAGGGAACATGGAACCAGAAGTTGGAAAACAAAACTTAGATGTGCCTGGGGCGCTCTTGGCAAAATGAGTGGGGATGGGAGGAGGCAGGGAGCCAGGGCTTTGGGTGGGACAAAGATGGTCCTCGAACAGCTTCCACCTAGTCTTGGGAGACATCTTCCAGATTCCTCCAATGACATCCTTTTCTCTCTCTGTAGCTGAGATAAGCTCTTCCACTTTTCAAGGGATGAGACTGCTGGAGCAGCTTTTCTTACCACCAGGTCTAAGTTAAAGGAGAGAGAGCTCCAATCCCTAGTGCTGAGCATCGCCAGTTCTACCAGTAACCCTGGGAAATGTCTCAGCTTTCCTGTGGGATTCTGGTCTGTGTGTACTTCTGGTATCGAAGCCCACTCATGCAGTCATTTCGCTTGTCCTTGGTAGGCCTTCAGAAGTGGCCTGTGACTGTGCCTCTATTCCTATTAATTTGTTTTCTTTCAATCAGTATAGCAGGTCTGATCGCTCAAGTCTGACTTCACAGGCAGGGAAACTGTTTAGATGGGTTTGGGCCTAAGTCAGAGGGAAATTCACAACACAGA
>PVIR01040665.1:0-13234 GCA_004026965.1 Petromus typicus | reverse complement strand
TTTGTTTGTTGCTTGATTTTTGTAGGCCTGGGTATTGAACTCAGAGCCTTGTGCACGTTAAGCCTCAGCTGTACCGCTGACCTATATCTCCATCCTCAGTTCTTTCAAATATTTTCTGCTAAAAGAAAATAACTTGTTTTATTTTCAAAATCTCTTGCTTTGAGAGTTACTGAGGTAGATGTTGTAAAAGAACGAAAATAAAGCAACAAGCACATAAGTATTAACTATACTGTCAATCTTTTTATTCTATGAAATATTAAAATATCCCTTTCTCTAAGACTTTTACCACTTGCAGAAGAGTATATTGTATTTAGGAGAAATATCAGAACAATTTACGATGATGCCTTTTAATTTAAATATCTCTATTTTAGTGGCACTCATTGATCCGTGAATGGTGATAAAATATTTACAATTACACATAAAGATAAATCAGTGCATACATGAGTAAGTTATTTGACAGGGGAAGGACACAGCCTTTATTCTTAGATGACATTTTTCAAGAAGAAGGAAGGTAACTTGCGCATTATGCTGTTCATACACATGATTGTATGACGCTTTCTTTGGTTGGTCAAAGAAACCAGAACATACATTCATGAAACATCTAAAATAATCAAGGTGTTTCAGTTATTGTATGGGACTTAATTATGTAATTGAATTTTAAATTAACATTATGGACAACATACTTGTCAAATAAATTACAAAAATATTATTGCTTGTCAATTTTGTTTCATATATTTAAATAGTTTGTTATTTTCAAAGATAAAACAAAAAATATTTTAAATATGTTCATCTACATTGCAACCTTCACCCCTTTATTTCAGATGAGTCTTGAGAAATTTTAGTCAATTAACTTAATCCCTTTTAGTTTTATCATATTTATGTGTCATAAGAAAATGTTTGTCTTTCGGATAGTGTTTTATAATTGTTGAGAAAAATTTATTTAAGGCTCAAAAAGATGTTTGAATTCATTTCAGTCTCATACATAAGAACTCTATGATCACTAACATCACTTCCGCTTCCTCAGAGGAGCTCCAGTCTTCTTGCCTCTGGACACTCATTTTCAGTCTTCCAGCACAGACTTTCCAGCCTTCCAGTAAGGACTCTTCTGTCTTCTAAGACAGAGTCTCTAATTCCCTGATATAAAATTTGTCCGGAGTCTGCAGTGAACTCCAGGTCTTCAACTTTTGACTGGATGTTCCAGCTATCCAGTGGATAGACTGACCTTTTGTACCCTCCACATTGGACTGGGCATGTGACCATTATAAGCTTATCTTGTAAATCTTTATAAAAGTATAAAAGTATATATTATAATAAAGCTGTACATCTAATGAACCATAACTGATACACCACTGAGCCTTATGTGTATTATAGTTTTTTTCTACATATTTATTTCTGATTAATTTATAAATTATTTCTAGTAGGAGAGTAAGAGCAATAAAAAAGAATAATTCAAACAATATTCTGTAATAACAGTTATGCAAATCTTATGAATTTTTGTTTCTGGAGTTTTCTATTTAGTGTTTTGGAAACCATAGATACCAAAACCATGGGTATGGGGGATCACTATATTTTTTCATTGAGTATAAAAATGACGTGAGGTAGACAGTGAATTACACTCATTTGTGATGGACTGGTGAATAATGTAACTTTCTGATCAAATTGCAGGTGAACTTCCCACCAGTACTTCACAGCAGATCAGAAGCTACAACCCTGTAGATGTCCACTTCTACAAGAAAAGTGCTGTGAATTCCCACAAACACTATGCCACCTTTGCAAAAGCTGAAAATAATAGGCCCACCTAATCTTGGACTAGAACCTTCTACATAGCCAAAATAAACATTTTCTTTTTATAAGTTAATTGCTTGAGTACTGTATTATAGTACTATACAGGTGATACAGTTTCTACTGTCTTTTATGTTTCACTGAGGAAGACTGAATGTTACAGTCTCTTTTCCCCTAGAGAAACTGGCTTTGATGGCACTGTGATTGTTATGAATATACATGTCATAGCAAACATGATATTGATGAGGAACCCAGGACAGAGATTTGAAAGATGGCTACAATTTATCAATTATATGCAGAGTAATAGAATAAAAGCCAGAGATTGAACAGATAGCCCAAGAAAGTGAACAAAATAATAAAAAGTCGTAGGGAAGGATTAGGATCAAGTCACAGGAATACAGGCGTTAGTGCCACAGGCTGAGAAATAGGAGCTGCTGTAGGAAGCTGTGGTCTCATAGCCAGAGAGACAGGAAAATAGCACGTATCCTAGAAGCCATGTGTCCCTGTTGTCCATGTCAAATTCCAAAAGATCCTTTTCAACTTGGGCAACTTCTTGCATTGCAAGAAAATTAATATTTAAATACAACTCCCATAATTATGCAATTACTATATTATTAAAGGTATTTCACATTTTAAATACATGACTAAAAGACCCGGAATGGCAAAGTAAATACTGCAGCAAAACATTGCCTCTTCAGACCCTAGAATCAAGACCCCTGGGAAACAGCAATTTAGTGAAGGAAATAGGCAGAGCTCTGGGAATCAAGACAGAGCCAACAGGAAAACTAGTGTTAAGTTTTGTGCCACAGAAAAACAAGTCAGATTCAGGATAACCTTAAATAATTTTCACACTAGTAAAAGTGGACATAAATGTTCATTTAAACAACAAATTTTAACATGGGGGACATAAGGTTCCTAATAACCAAAAGTATGAGTTCTAAGGAGACACATTGTTTGGAAGCATGGTAACATCATAAGAGTTTGTAAAGAGATGAGAAGAAGTGAAATTATCTGTGGACTTAGAAAAATATCTTGCAGGAGTAGTAATCTTCATGGCAGCTAATTCCATCACTTTCTTCCAGTCCTCTTTTGTCTTCTCTTCTTCCAGTCTAGTAGGAAAGCTCTAATTAGCAATGTGTTTCTCCTTTTTCTTTTCCCATCACCCCTGTCCTTTAAAACTTTCCAAGTTGTAGTTTTATTAGGATTTTAAGGCATCATTTACTCCACACAATTATTTATTCTCTGTCCCGAGCCAAGGCTATCTTTTTCACCAGAGACTTTCCATTAAGTAACAAAACAGATTAACAAATTTCTTGATTTAAATTAAGACAGAATTTCTAATCTTCACCTGCACAAGAGTCAGGGAAGTATCCTATTGTCTTTTCTAAAGCATGAGGGTAATAACCCTTGCCACTGCTTGTCTCACAGTAATATTAAGAATATGAGTGAGAGTCTCTAAGAAATGTTAAGATCTTTAGAAGGAATAGCAGCATTCTTATTCTAGAGTCCACCAGGTGTGTGTCAAGACTGATTTTTTCATGCTTGGATAGTATTTTTTCATACTGATGCATCACAATCAATTCATCTATTTTCCTATAGATGGGCATTGGGATTATTCTTAATTCTGAGTTATCATTTAAAAAATCAGCTATGAGCATTTATGAGTAAGTCATTGTGTGATAATGTTTTTCATCACTCTTCAATAGATATAGAGAAGTGGAATAATAGGATCACACGGTAGATTCATGTGGCACTTGCTGAGAAGCCGTTAAAATGCTTCCCAAAGTGGTGGTCCTGTTTAATATTTGCTTTGATTGTGTGTGGAAGTTAATAGTTTTTCACATATGACCAACATTTGATTGGACCAGTCTTTTAAAATTCTAAGCATTTAATAGGTGAGCATGGATATTTCAGGCTGGTTGTAGCTTGCATCACTCCAGGAGCTGATGAGCATCTTTTCAGGCACTCAGTTACTCTATATACATCTTTAGTAAACTATTTGTTCAAGTAGTTTGCTCATTTTATCAATAGATCATGTTAGTATTGAGTTAGAGAATTTCTTATATTTATTAGATATATATTCTTTACCAGATAGATGATGTGTAAAATTTTATCCTTGAGTATGGCTTATCTTTTAATTGCTCTCAGTATTATTTTATGGTCTGCTGACTGTGATCAGGAGCCTCCAAAACCAGCAGCCAAAGTTAACCACTTCTCCTTTAAGTTGTCCACATCTGCCATTTTGCCCCAGAATCAGAGAGTTGACTGACATATCGTGGCTTCTATGTTCATTTCTTTCAATACTGTTCTGTAGTTTTCAGGAAACATGGCTCTCCATTTTTGTCAGTTGTATCCCTAAAGTGCTTATTTTTTTCTAAACTGCATAAGTCACATTTTAAATGCTGAACAGCAGGGTTGGGATTTAGCTCAGTGGTTCCAGCACCTGCTTCACAAGTTCAAAGTCCTGAGTTTGACCCCTGGTTTCAAATAAAATACAATAAAATAAAACTCAAATGCAGAACAGCCAGAGATGACTAGTGATGCCTTGGACTCTACTTCTGTGTGCTACTCAGCCCTCTATTATGTACTTCACACACTATGGGAAATTATCTAGGATTATGTTTGATTATTGTTTAACATGTCCTTGCAGAAGATATTGTATAAAATTAGATATTTTTTAAACAAAGCCAAAAACAACTCTGGAATCCTGGAATTTTGGTGTCAGTTTTCCTGTTTCAGACCATGGCATGATTTTAAAAACATACATACCTTCTTTGTTTAAGAAGAAAAATAAACTGTTTCAGAATCTCAAGGAGCTATAAGCAAGTTCCAGTGAATTATCCCTGCTTATGTTTTCAAAGCAATTAATCTAGTTTTCATTTCACATATAGAAAAAACTCAATAAAAATACAGTAATTACAGTAAAGAGATATTGTACCTACCTAATTTTCAACTCAATGTTTAGAGAAATAATGGGTTGAAAAAATTATATATCTTTTTGATAGTGCAAGACACTATACACACTTTTGAAATTTCTTATTTATTCTCTTTCCTTTAATGTCTTCTATCAAGAAGGTCTACAGTCTTCTTTCTATAATGTATACAATGAAATCTGCCTTTGAAGTGCTCATCTGCAGAAACTCTTTCTCAGTCAATATCACCTGGTACTTTCCCCAACACCAGCCTCTTTATTTACACTTATTGCTCTTGGTTGAATATTAACAGACTGCAGTTAATAAACAACAAAGTCAGCCAGAATTTCCATAAAATCACAAGCTAGTTTTTATGCAAAATTATCCATCATTAATCATTTTTAAGATAAATTTTATAAGCTAAACTATTGGACTACTTTGGCACCTTTGCCCTTTGAATTAAATAGAGTAAGATAAAATTGTGAAAATATTTTTCTATGAAAGCTCTCACACAGATGGCATGATATCACATTCCTTGCTCCAATGTGAAGGAGTGAAAAGTGAATAAAAAACAAACAAGAACTAGGTCAGTGAAAGAATTAGGTCATTTTATTTCAGAGTATTCCCAGACTCCAACTGTCCACCAAAGACAGCTGCTTCTTGAGAAGTCCATTTGTTTTCATAACATTTTAATTGACACAGATCACTTATATGTACACTTGGACTTATTCTCCAACTATAGGATTCTACAAAGTTCTCTGGGATCACAAAGGAGAAATCCAATCCAGACATTCTTTCAATATTTAAAAAATATGAACTTAAATGCTCTACCATCTTTTTCAAAAGAACTGCCACCACAAAATCTTTTATTTCCAGTCTCCAGTTGATGGACACTTGGGTTGTTTCCAAGATGTAGCAATCACAAATTGGGCTGCTATAAATATGGGTGCACATATGTCACTGTGATATGGGACTTTTCATTCTTGTGTGTATATACCTAGCAGGGCAATGGCCGAGTCAAATGGGACCTCCAATCCTAGCTTTTTGAGGAAGCTCCAAACTGATCTCCACAGGGTTTTACGAGTCTACAGTCCCACCAACAGTGGAGAAGTGTTCCTTCTTCTCCACAGCCTCGCCAGCATTTGCCGTTGGCTGAATTTGAAATAAAAAAGCTGTGGTTCCTCTACAGAATGGAGTATTACTCTGCCATAAAAAATGATAAGTTTGAATCATTTATACTTAAATGGACATAACTTGAGGATATCCTCATAAGTGAAATAAATAGGGCACAGATAGGTACATATCGCATCTTTTCTGTGGTTGGAGAAAATAAAGATGCAAATGAGTCCTAGTATTGTATGTTATATATTGTGAAATAGAAAATGCTCAATGTAAAATAGGGTGAAGGGGGAAAAATGATGAGATTGTAACAAAAAAGTAAGGAAACAATTTTATGTATATGGGGGGTGGTAGGGTGGGTAGGGCTATGGGAAAAAATGAGAATTAAGTTGTGTCTTATACTGGTACAAATCCCCATTATGGAGTGCAATCATGATGTGTATATGTAGTGTACCAATAAAGATAAAAAATTTTTAAAAAATCTTTTATTTTCTTTTATTAGACCTTCTATTTGATTTCAGACCTTCTTTATCTATATATAAACATTAGTCTCCTCACCCTGCTTTATATACAGGTTTATTATTGTTCTAAATGCGTAGTGCACAGAGTCAAAACACAATTCTGGAAATGGCTGGGTCAGAGCAGGTGAAGGCAGAACTAACTTTCCCTCTGACCTCCACTTTTATATTGTGTTATGTCTTTTGAGATCACCATTCTGACTATTTGGTTATTATCACAAGCATAAACAGACTTTTGCCTCATTAAGAGGCCTATAAACTAAACATTTTAATCCTTCCATCTATGCTAATGGAATTATATAATTTAGGGTCATTTAAGGAAACTGAGGTAGAGAGGAACAAAGAGATGAGATAATTGCCACAAAATTGGGAATGGGTAGAGCTGAGGCTAGAAGAGTACAGAGCCCTCTCACTCACGGGATTCTGTTCTTTCCTCACACAAAACTCCGCTGTACTTTGATCCACTGGAGAGTCTACATTAGCCCTTATTTCACTGAGTATTTTTCACTGAGGGTTCAGGCTTGCCAACTTGAGAGGGGTTAGGTTCTATTGTTTGAGTTTAAGTAACCTTGAATATGTCTTATGCTTGAGTGTGTTTTTGTCCTAACAACAGTTATAATTGCTCAACCTTATGCAAAAATACACTAATTTATCTGAGTCACACTATTTGGTTTATAGTACATTTGCTTAACTGCGTCATAAAAATCTTGATCATGTTTTAACTAATTTACTACTACAGTTATTGAGCTGGATAAAGATGAGGTCCTTTAGTGAGATACTAGAAATTTCCTACCACAAAGACAATGCTACATTAGTAAATTTCATTTGATTTTGGTCAACCAGTTGCAATTACTCCCAGACAGACCTTCCCTGAAATTGCAGCTCACTAAATCACCTTTTTTACTCTGAAGAGGTTCTCAAGAATTTGTCAAGTATCTTGTTAAAATCCAACAATAACACCTACACTATTATACTCATTAGTACAGTTGGTCTTTTTTGGTGTTCCTGTTAATTTAAATAAAGGATTTTATCAAAAGCCATACTACTCAATGTGTGATACTAAGATAACCTGGGAGTATATTAGAAACACAAGTTCTTATCTGGAATTTTTAATCTATTTATATTAAATTTAAAACTTCAATTAAGATCCTCATAGCTCCATTTTCCTGACATTTGGACTATATAAAACAATTTCAGAGCCTAAATATCATGCTTAGTGTCTTTGCTGTAACTTTTTGTGTATGTCAACAAGAAATAGTATCAAATGATTTCAAAGAAAACATACTTATTAAAATATTAATTACAAAAATAGGATGTTAAGATAGACAGACACATGCAGAAATATATGTATAGTAACCCCTTTTGTTTGGTAGCGAACAAAAGCTTCTGAAATGATAGGAAGGAAAGTTAATAAAATAAGACTGGTCATCTTTATGAAATGAAACATAATTTTCATGGTATTAGACATGAACTGGTTAATCAGAAAGAGCTGTTGAGGCTCTGTCCCTGAAAGTCAGGAATCAGTGGCATTACGTGGTAAGTCTTTGGGATTTTGCATTGGTCCAGTGAGAAATCCACTTTAAAGTAAGACATCTACTACGAAGTGACTTCTCCTAAGGAAAACCAGCTGATGCTATCTTATTCATCACTTCCTTGGAACAAGGAGTAGAAAATGTTCAGCATAGAGCACATGCTACTCAAAGATGTGTCATTGGGCTTTTGTTTCCCAAACCATTAGCAAACTGTTTAATGACAAGAATTTTGTGAAGTGTATTGGAAGGATTCAAGGGCTCTGAAATCATACTCTGATGAGCTGCAAAAGGATTCAGTTTACACAAAGAGGCTTTCAGTGAGTACTGTACCCTGGCAGAGTGAAATGACTCACCATAGTTATGCCCCAGGAGATGTAGCGTCTCAGTGAGAAGTTAGCCAAGATGAGGCTGGGCCTACTGCGTGATCACATATAATCAAACTAATCCAGTATATCCTTACATATACAGCATGTGTTAAATTTAAATTAATGTCTAATTCTTATGTTAAGTCCCTATTATGTAATTTTTCAAAAATCTTTTGATATTGAGGATTGATCTCAGGTTCTTGGCAATGAGCTAACTCCAGCTTGAGAGAGCATTATTAAATCAACAAATTGTTCAAGTTGAACTTGTGATCCTGCTGCCTCAACCTCCTACAGTACTGGAATGACAGGTGTGTATCACTATACTTACTTTGAAAAATCTTTTTATTGCCTTCTGGAAGTTCATGGTAAACAACATATAGATTAATTTGGATAGAAATTAATTCTGTAATTGTTGCTATCAGTATCTTGAGTAAGCAAAATTAAATAATCCATTTACTACAAAATTTTCTTTAAATATTAGCAAAGACTTTTTCCCCCCTCAATACTAGGGATTTAACTCAGGACCTTCTGCTTGCAAGACAGGTGACAGCATCACTGAGCTAAATCACTGACCCTTAACAAAGATTTTTGCAGTAATAAGAACATGAGTGATTTCTTGCCTTTATTTTTTTACTTTTCTGAATATTCCACATCTTCTAAAATGAGTTCATGTGATTCTGGATAAACTAATAAGACTTAAAATTCTACTATGAGGAAGTTATATATTATAAGATTCTTAGGAGATACATTAACCAATTATTAAAATAGTTTATTTAAATTCTATAAATAAATAGTAACATTTGTGAAATATATGACAATTTTAACATTGTTTGGATCCTTCACAATATTTAAAATTGATAGTTTTTGCTACAATCATAGCTTTATATTTATTTTTAGTCTTTATTATTAAAAGTAAATATACTAAAATATTGTTGGATTTTGAGGATTTACTTAGAATTAATACAAAAAAAAGAAAGAGCATGGAGATTGAGATTTAAAAAAATGTTTCTATGGGTTGATAAGCATAGAAGCTGAATTATACGCTATATATATATATAATATATATTATATTCATTATATTCTTCTGATTTTGAATACATTTAATTTTTTCATGAAAAAAATTACATAAAATTTTGCAATGATTTTATACTAGTAGAAACCTTTAAAATTTTGCATTTTTATTTAATTCATGGGTTTTATCTTTAGTATAACTGACACAGAAAATGTATAAATTAATAGAATTCATTGCGATATTTCCATATTTACATATACTGTGCGTTGATTTTGTTAATACATACTTTTTCTTATAATGATCACTTTTTTAAAAAGCTTATCATAAGGATGTTTTACCCTGGAAAATCCTAAGTCCATCTTTTCCTTTATATATTGCAAAGCATAAAAGTCTTTTTCTCGTTTTCTCTCTGGTGACTTTTCTGTATAACAAGAATAAGATTCTCTGGCCCTGGGGATTTAGCTCAGTGGTTCCAGGGCCTTTCTCACCAAGCGCAAGGACCTGGGTTCAATCCCTGGCAACTACATACAGAGACTCATGCCCAGCAGCAACCAGTACCACATACCACAGTGCCGGGTGTGGTGGCTCACGCCTACAATCCCAGCACTCGGGAGGCAGAGGCAGGAGGATTGCTGTGATGTGAGTTTGAGACTGAGCTCAGGGCCAGCCTGCACTACAAAGCAAGATCCTGTCTCAATAATAATAATAATAATAATAATAATAATAATAATATTCTCACGGTGGAGCTCATTATAAACAAAGGTACATCTCTATTATAAACTTCCCTTGGTACATGCACAGATCTGAAGGAAGTGTGCATGTAAAATACAGAAAATTTCTGTATTTTAAAATTTTAAAATTTCTCCCCAAACTTGTCTCCCACTATTGTCCTTAGCCCTGACTTTAATCTGTCTGTGTCCCTTTGCTGCTTTGTACAGGGTGTTTCTTGGAGAGACTATGAGCAGAGCCACAGCAGGTGAAAATGAAACTTCAGCTTCTGGATCAGGAAACACTACACAGGGCAAGGAATGGTGGTAACCACAGATTTATATTTCAAAATTAGCTCCTCTTCCTCTACTAGAAAGATTTTTTCAGCTCAAGTCAAATAACTCATCCTTTAAGAAAATATGAATAACTGTCATTCTTCAGAAAACCTACTCAAATGAGATATAAGTCTCAATCATTTTAACTCTGTGTTGGGTAAAAGTGAAAGGTCATTCAGCTGTGGTAGAGAGAAAGTGACAGTAATGTAATATAATATTTATAATTTTAAGTTCATAGATTAGAATTGAAGATCATCTTCCTGGATTGCACAAGATTTGCTCATGTACTTTGTGTTAAGTGAGGTCATCTCATTGCAAAACGTTTCTGATTCTGATAAACATCCTGCAACTCCAAAGGTGACAGACAATTCAGGCGACTTTGTCCACAAATCATCCAGAAACCGAAGTTATTTGAGGTGAGACATCAACAAGATGGTGGAATCATTCTCAGAAATATCCGCTTGAACCATATACATGCAAAAACTCCTTCCACAGTGACTGAGGAGTCCAAGTAAGGTGTGTGACACTGAGTGCAGCTAGAAATAAAGAAATGTTTGTCAAGGAGGATGATGGAAATGGTGGCTCCATGTCACCTGTGTCACCCTTCTCTGTAGTCCCCTCAGGCAGGTGTGGCATGAAGCAAGCAGGGTCAGCACCACGTCACATTCACTGAACCCCAATGTCATTTTAGCACCCATGGCTACAGGCTGCAATTCCACTCTGGGGGAGCCCCGTGCTAGGATGGGTCCCATAGACCCAGCTAAGGTGTCCTTACTTAGTGAACACATTTATGCTGCATATGCCCTCTTCATTTTAACATTATTCACCATAGTTAAGCTATGGAATCAATTTAAGATTCCATCTCCAGATAAATGGTAAGAAAATGCTATATACGTATATAGTCACATATTATTCAGTCACTGTAAAGAAGAAAATATTGTCATTTGTAATAATATGGATGAACGTGGAGCACATAACATAACTGAAATAGCCTGAATGTACAAAGACATTTGTGGGACAATCTACCTCCTTGTGGATTCTAAACAAACCAGAGGAAGTGCCAAAGCAGGGTGTGGAGGTGAAGAGATGGGGAGAGGCCAGTCTAAGTTTCACTTACATAGATCAAAAGATTTCCTGAGATCCAACAATAAAGTGTGGTGACTCTTTGATAATACTATATTATGTGCTTGGAATTTGTTGGCAGATCTAAAATGTTCTCTCCATACACAAAAGTTCCGTGACAATGAATATGCCGATGACTAGGATTGTGATAATCCTTTCAGTATTCATATGTATACTAAAACATTATGTTTCCACTTTAAATATATAAAAACCTGAAAATAATGCCTGGATAAACCTAAAGGAAAAAAGTAATTTGTGTGAAAAATATTTTCAATTAATGTATTCCCTAATACAATTTTGTAAATACTCATTTTGTCACACAATTCCAAACTGTATAGTTTTTTACTTTTTGAAAAATATTAATCTAGAACCAAACAATAAAATAAAACTAATTGTATCAAGCATATAAGTACTAGTTTTTAAAAATAGAAATATAGTTAAGAATTCTTTGCCAAACAACAGAGACCTAAAAAAATATCTAGAGACTTTTCCTCCTCTCAGGAAAGCAAGTAATCATTAACTTTACCTAGTTTTGGTTTTAGGCTGATCTTTTTAAATACTCATTTTGTTTACTGTGGGTTCCAAAATATGTTTGGGCAACAAATGTGATAAATATTTACTCTAACACCACTCTTAATAACCTCAATGACCTGTTTTGTTCAAAGATATGCTTCTTTTGCTAGCTGCATTTTCTTTATATCTACCTGTTGATTTAACATCAGATGATCTTTACAATAAATTTGAAATTTGACTTCAAATAGGACACAATTTTTTTCCACCCTGCTCTTAATTCATTTCATACTTCAGTGTGTGGGGGGACATTTTAAAAGTAATTGATCTATGTCTCTGAGAATGCTCTGCTCTTGCTGAAATTTGTATTCATAAACTGTTTACTTTTGCTTTGTGTGGCTCTGGTTTTGAAATGCCACTTTGGAAAGTTTTATTTATTCAGCTTCCATATGCTGATGTAGTAGTTGTTAAGAGCAGATTTGTTCTTTCTCACGGAAAGATTTTGAGAAAGAAGACATAAAAAAATTGCTTTCTTCTCAAGAGTCCTTCAAGTTTCTTTTGTCTTTGAAGTAGTCAAAGGAAACACAGCAACAGACACATCAATTGCTTTTGCTCATCTGTAACGCTCTTCTGTATTCCCAAAAATGATTGATTAAGAATTTTATCAGTATATACCATACATTTTTCTGCTTGAAGAAGTGAACTGAAAAATCTATCATCAAAGGTTTTAGTAAAGTGTAATAGCTGGTTTGCAGTGAGAGCAGGCACCCACCATCGGTTTGGAAGTGCTGTCTTAGTTACTTTTCTCATTACTGAGATAAAATACCTAACATTCAAAGTTAAAAGAGGAAAAGATTATGTAGTTCACAGTTTCTAGAGGTTTCAGTCCATGGTAGGCTGGCTCTGAGGCAGGATGACAGGGCAGACAGACTTTTCAGGTGAGAAACAGTTCATGGCAGACAGAGATAGCAAAGTAAAAATGATAATCACAGTACTTTCTGTTCCTTATATCTTATCCAGGTTACTTAGAGCAAGTATCTCTCACACCTTAATCCTAGTGCTGCTGATCTTAGCGTTGCACCAGCAAACAGCTCCAGCACCGCATACTCTAGATCCTGCCACTTCTAAAAAAGCTCCACTGCAAGAAAGTTTGGGGCAACATCTAAACACAAGCCACACTACTCTGTCCCTGGCTCTTCCCAAACTCATGTATATCTCTTTACATGAAAAGCATTTAGTCCATCTGTAAGAGTTGCCTAAGTTCTAGCAGTTTCAGTGTTCAGAAAAGTCCAAGTCTAAAGGGTCCTCTGAGACTTATG
>PVIR01040664.1:0-13214 GCA_004026965.1 Petromus typicus | reverse complement strand
CCACTCTCTTTTAAAAATGCTAATTCTGGGCCGGGGAGTTAGCTCAGTGGTTCCGGCGCCTGTCTCGCAAGCGCAAGGACCCGGGTTTGATCCCTGGTAACCACATACCATACTGGGTGTGGAGACTCACGCCCAGCAGCAACCAGTACCACATACCACAGTGCCGGGCGTGGTGGCTCACGCCTGTAATCCCAGCACTTGGGAGGCAGAGGCAGGAGGATTGTGATGTGAGTTGGAGGCTGAGCTCGGGGCCAGCCTGAACCAAAAAGTGAGACCCTGTCTCCAAAAACCTAAAAAAAAAAAAAAAAAAAAAAAAATGCTAATTCTATGAATGAGCTGTGTAAACTTCCTCTGGCGTTCACATCTTTTTCTTTTCCAGGCACTCGCCTGCCTTGGGATGAGCAGTGGCTGATTGAGTCCCTCTCGGACTCCACGATTTACATGGCGTTTTACACGGTTGCACACCTGTTACAGGGCGGTGACTTGCGTGGACAGGCAGAGTCCCCGCTGGGCATAAGGTCAGTAAGGAGTTAGCATAGGAATAGAGTTTGTTAATAAGCATTGACATTTTTTGATTTATATATTGAAAAGTTTCTTTTATATGAGTTTTCTGAATTCATTTAGAATTTTGTCATAATGTTCTTCCTTTTAACTATAAAATCAAGAAAAATCAACATACAGCCCCTCTGTTATTTTCCATTCTTCATTTTAATGGGTGCCCATTCTTGTTACTAGAATTATATTAAGAAAGATTTAACTTTAAAAAACCTATTTGGGAGGCAGGCTCAAGCATATAACGTTTTTGTCATATATAAAATTTATATGAAATAAAACTTTTTGAAAATAGAAAAAAAAAGAATTCTACGTGAGTGTGGTGTTACAGGCCTGTAATTCCAGCACTGTGGGAGACTGAGGTAGGAGGATCCCAAGATCAAGTCTAACTTGGGTGAGTTAATGACTGAGAGTCTATCTCCAAAATAAGAAAAAAAAGGGCTGTGTTTAGTGGAAAGGTTCTGGGTTCAGACTGTGAATACATTGTTTTATTTTGTGCAGACCGCAGCAGATGACGAAGGAAGTTTGGGATTATATTTTCTTCAAGGATACTCCGTTTCCCAAGACTCAGATCTCAAAGGAAAAACTAGATCAGTTAAAGAAGGAGTTTGAGTTCTGGTATCCCGTGGATCTTCGAGTCTCTGGAAAGGATCTTATTCCGAATCATCTCTCATATTACCTTTATAATCACGTGGCTATGTGGCCAGAACAAAGGTGAATGTTTAAATAGATACGATCTGAATTTATTGTCAACAGAGATAGCTTGTGGCTTCAGATATTTAAGAAATTATCATGGAAGGTGTAGCTAGCTTTGCCAGTGAAATTATTTTTCTTCTATTAGTTTATACTAATGCAGAAAGTGTGGCTTTTCCTATCCATTATGTATATAGAAATCCTCATCCCCTACCTCAGGCTGCCATCAGTCATTTCAGGTGCATTGTAGGTGTGCTGATAATGCATCTGACTTTGTAGATGCTGGAACGGATGTAATATCAGACTGGTCTGCAGTGTTAGAGTTGGAATGAACCTGCCCCGTGTATTTCGGGGCCTCTGCGGTCTAGCTATAGCTGGTAGCAGAGTTCTGACTAGAGTCCAGATCCACACATTTTGTGTGTGATTCCGAATATTTCTTCAATCCTTTTCCTTCTTGACCCAGACATATCTCTGCCTTTCTCTCTAGAGCCTGTAAATTTGGTTTCACAAAACCAAAAACTATCATGAAATTTCTTTTTTTTTTTTTTTTTGAGACAGGGTCTCGCTCGGTAGTTCAGGCTGGCCCTGAGCTCAGCCTCCAACTCACATCACAGCAATCCTCCTGCTTCTGCCTCCTGAGTGCTGGGATGACAGGCGTGAGCCACCACGCCCGGCACTGTGGTATGTGGTGCTGGTTGCTGCTGGGCGTGAGTCTCCATGCCCAGTATTGTTATGTGGTTACCAGGGAATCGAACCAGGGCCCTTGCGCTTGCAAGACAGGCGCTGGAACCACTGAGCTAACTCCCCAGCCCTATCATGAAATTTCTTGTATTTAGATTGATATTTTATTTTTTTCCTCTTCAAAAACTATAGGAAGCTGGGTGTGGTGGTGTACACCCGTGATCCCAGCACGTGGGAGACTGAGGCAGGAGGATCACTGTGAGTTTGAGGCCAGCTGAGCTACGTAATGAGTTCAAGACCAGCCTGAACTACAGAGTGAGACTCTATCTCAAATAATAAAAAACTAAAACTAAAACAATGACAGGAAGATTTTGAAGTGCAGGAATAAAATAAGCCTAATGTTGTTATACTACATGTAGCCTTTCCTCCATTGTTTCAAATGTAGTTTTAAACAGGCACGACACGTGCTTATTGTCAGCAGAGATATCTTGTGGCTTCAGATATTTAAGAAATTACTGAGTTACTGAGGAAGCTGAAGTAGTACCACAGTGCCGGGCGTGGTGGCTCACACCTGTCATCCCAGCACTAGGGAGGGAGAGGCAGGAGGATTGTGATGTGAGTTTGAGGCTGAGCTCAGGGCCAGCCTGAACTACAAAGCGAGACCCTGTCTCAAAAAAAAAAAAAAGAACCCTAAAATAGTTATATCACTGTATGGTTTGCTGGTATCATCATTTATGTAGTCAGCCCTTTGGTTGTTTTCATTTGTTGCTGTTACGAAAAGGGATGTAGCTGTGGTGTGGCTCAGTGTGAGGTGCTGGCTGGGTGTATGCAAGGCACTGGCAGCTGTCCCCAGTACAAAAACAAACCAGGGCTGCACTTGTGTTCTTGGATATTACCTCTGCAAACTTTTGTGAATCTATTTACATTTATTTCAAAATCTTAAGTTTGAACCACAATCTTTCTTTAAATTTTGTCTTTCCTGTGAAGTGACAAATGGCCCAAAGCTGTGAGAGCAAATGGACATCTCCTCCTCAACTCTGAGAAGGTAAGTCTCATTATTTCTTGAAAGTGGGTCCCCTCTTTCCAATGCTAGGAATTCTAGGAGGCTGAGGCAGGAGGATCACCTGCAAGTTACTGTCCAGCCTGGGCTACATAGTGAGTTTGAGGCCAAACTGAACTACATAGCAAGACTGTTTCAGAAACCAAATATAAAAAAGTATACACACTAACATACACCCCAAATTCTGTGGAAGTGTTCTTAGATTTAGGAAGCTGCTTTTATTTATTTATTTATTTATTTTTGAGACAGGGTCCAACTTTGTAGTTCAGACTGGCCCTGAGCTCACTATGTAGCTCAGGCGAGCCTGGAACTCAGAGCAATCCTCCTGCCTCTGCCTCCCAAGTGCTGGGATTACAGGTGTGAGCCACCACTCTGGGCATAGTGGTATGTGGTACTGATTGCTGGTGGGTGTCAGTCACTATGCCCAGAATTGTTGTATGTGGGTACTGGGGATTGAACTAGGGACCTGGTGCTTGCAAGGCATGTGCCAGAACCGCTGAGCTAAATCCCTGACCTTAGGATGCTGCTTTAAAAAAAAAAAAAAAAGATAAGGAATATGAACTAATCAGATCTAAAACTCTATCTAAAGTATTTAGGACCAATAGCATAAATTAAATTTTAATCTTGAGCAAATGTGTAGAAAGTTTTAATTGAGGGATGAGATGAAGAAAATGCATCTGTTATAACATTTGTACTTGGAATCACAAATGCTTGGATTGTGACCAAAACAGAGACAAAGAGAAAGACAGTGTAGGAAGCATAAAAATTTTAGGGTCACGATCCATGGTCTTTCTTAGAGAATAATTTGGCACTTTTTATTTATACTGTACTAAATGGATATAGAGTCATGGAATTGAGAAGTTGTAGGGTTTTTAGGTGTCATTCAGTGCTCTTTCCAAGTACAGTAGGAAACTGTCCCTCTCCATGTTACCTCTACTACTGCCACTACCCTTATTTCTAATATTATGTGTGATTTAAAACTGCGTACATAAGATTTTATCTCATTAATCAATATCCTTACTGCACATATAAAAACTCGACAGAGGTCCTGCTGCCTTTTAACACCTTTGTGCAAGCTAGAGAAGAGTACTCTTTCAGCAATCTAGGAGGCTGAGGCAGGTCGATCTCAATTTTTTGCCCAGTTTGTGCAATTCGGTGGCTTAGGAAGACTTTGTCTCAGAAGAAAAGGGTGTGGATGTAGCTCAGTGCATAGATCCTGTCTCAATCCCCAGTGAAAAATAAAGACATTTAGTCTCTCTGAATATTGTTCTATACTGATTTTGTTAGAGCAAGATACTGTATGACATAATTGTTTAAAATTGCTATAATCACTTCACTGGTATCAGCAAAGTTATGACACATAAAAAATTTTAAAATATGAAAGATTGCTAGTGCTTTGTAGATGCATGGCCTAGGGCACAATTTAAGCGGCTAACTGTTGTTGCTGTGATGACGGGAGGGCTGTTAAAATCCTAACTGGCCTCACCAGCTGCTGCTCCATTCTGCCTCTGGATGCCCGAGTACTGTAAAGCTCGTCCTTGAGTCGGGAGCCACAGTGCTCCCTGTGTAGAGGAGTCGTTCTGCTGTTAGTCATTCCACCCCCTACCTGGGTCCTGTTGGCTGTGGAAAGCGCTGGGACTCATTGTCAGGTTAATGAGCGCTGTAACCCACACCAGACACCTCATTGGATCAATTTCAGCTTTTCCTCCTTTAGAATTTGTGTCACGTTATTTTATGATCTGTGTACAGTTCATTTCGTCTTGTTAGCAGTGCTCGAGATCGGGTGGGGAGCCCGGTGCGTGTTATGCGAGTGTTCTACCACCAAGCCACATCACCCCTCACATTTCTGATTCCTGAGCCTTCTGTTTTTTTTTTTTTTTTGTAAGACAGGGTCTCGCTTTGTAGTTCAGGCTGGCCCTGAGCTCAGCCTCAAACTCACAGCAATCCTCCTGACTCTCCCTCCCGGGTGCTGGGATTACAGGCGTGAGCCACCACGCCCGGCACTGGAATGTGGTACTGGTTGCTGCTGGGCGTGAGTCTCCACACCCAGTATGATTTGTGGTTTGTGGTTACCGGGGAATCGAACTCTTGCCCTTGCGCTGGCAAGACAGGCGCCAGAACCACTGAGCTAAATCCCCAGCCCTCCTGAGGCCTCTTTTTAACTCTCATGATAGCCACCCTGCTTAATGTGACTGGGCTGTTCTGCCTTATTTACGTTCACTGTTGTTAACCCCTCACCATTGACTTTCTGCTTTAGATGTCAAAATCCACAGGCAACTTCCTCACTTTGGCCCAAGCTGTTGACAAATTTTCAGCCGATGGTGAGTAGAGTGTGTTTTCGCACAGGCTCTGATTCTCCTTCAGTTACACACGACAACTTAAAATGTGTGTTTTTATTTGGTGTCTTGCTTTTAACAAAATTTTTAAATATTCATATTTTCTTTGTGGATAAAGAGATGTAACATTTACATCTGTTCAGGAACAAATTACAGCTGAGGTTCAAGTCATCTTAAAGGAGAATCACTGTATCTTAATTGCTAAGATTTTGGAGTTGTTTTATAGAGAAAAATGTGTACGAAGTTTTTCCAAGATATTTTCTTTTGTCTTTGATACTTTCACAGGTAATTTGAACCCGGGAACATTTATTTTTCAGAGAAAAAAATTTGGTTGGCCTCAGCACTGTTGCATTTGAGTAGTTTTTCATGCGAAGAAGAAATGTACATTACTGGCTATTCCGAAGGAACCATTTATTTCTTTTCCAGCTAATCATTGATCACCGTGGTACTTCTTGTACATGGCTGGCTCATTTGGAGTTCTTGGTTTCTTTTTATTAGAAATGAACTATTTTTATTCCTTAGAATATATTTTAGAAATACGCTTTGCTTTTTGAGTAGGTAATAAATCCATATCAAATTCAGAAAACATCAAGCATGTGTGCTTTGAGAATACTCCCTTTTCTAGTCCCCTCGTTACCCAGTTGACAGACTCATCATGTCTCCGTATATGTATCTGCCAGTGAGGATGCACTTTTGAGACAGCCTTTGTGGAGATGGATATACTGGTGATTAAACCCAGGTCCTTCACACTGAGCTACATTCTCAGTCCTTTTTTATTTCTTTTTTTTGGGGGGGGTGGGGGACAGGGTCTCGCTTTGTGGTTCAGGCTGGCCCTGAGCTCAGCCTCCAACTCACATCACAGCAATCCTCCTGCCCCTGCCTCCCGAGTGCTGGGATTACAGGCGTGAGCCACCACGCCCGGCACTGTGGTATGTGGTACTGGTTGCTGCTGGGGTGAGTCTCCACGCCCAGTATTGTTATGTGGTTACCGGGAATCGAACCCGGGTCCTTGCGCTTACAAGACAGGCGCCGGAACCACTGAGCTATATCCCCGGCCAGTCCTTTTTTTATTTCTTATATTGAGATACACTTCACTGAGTTGCCTGGACTGGTCTCAAACTTTGGACCCTCCTGCTTCAGCTTCCTGGAGTGCTGGGTTACAGGTGTGTGACACCATACCTGCTTCTCTTTTTAGCCCAGTACTACTTTCTAGCTGTTTTCCCTGAGCTATCCGTCCATCAATACAGAAGTATACCCATTATTCACTATAACATTGTATCTCCTTGGAAAATACTATAATCATGTAAGGGGTAGGAAGGTGAGTGAATAAACTGTAGTTGTGGAGTACATATATTTATATTTATAGTGGAGTATTGTGTAGTGGTTAAAAACAAGATCTTGGAGGGCCGGGGAGTTAGCTCAGTGGTTCCGGCGCCTGTCTCGCAAGCGCAAGGACCCGGTTCGATTCCCCGGTAACCACATAACAATACTGGGTGTGGAGACCCACACCCAGCAGCAACCAGTACCGCATACCACAGTGCCGGGCGTGGTGGCTCACGCCTGTAATCCCAGCACTCGGGAGGCTGAGGCAGGAGGATTGTGATGTGAGTTTGAGGCTGAGCTCAGGGCCAGCCTGAACCACAAAGCGAGACCCTGTCTCAAAAAACCTAAAAAAAAAAAAAAACAAGATCTTGGAAATCACTGTTTTTTTATATTTTTCTCATTTTTGTTTTTTGGCAACCAACTATATAGTGCATATGATTATATATAAACTGTTACATATTATGTGTTATATATTTTAAATACACGTGTGTATCTATTTTTGGCAGTCCTGGGACCTCCTCTTGCACTGAACTATATCCCCAGCCAACTCTTTTTGAAACAGTCTTAGTTGGCTAGGCTGGCCTTGAACTTGGGAATTGCCTTAGCTTCCTGAGAAGCCAAGATACACTCTTAAAGTGAAAGTAAAATAAAGCAAAAGAAGTAAACTGTGCAAAAGATTAATGTATCAGGCTCCTCATTTAACAAAGTAGCAGATATGAATATATATATATATATATATATATGTACTTTAAAAAAATACTAGGATGATAAGCTAGAAATCAGACAGGTTATTTATTGGTGGGGTGGATGGACTTGGGCAGAATGGAAATTGGTTATTAAAGATAAGGAAGAGGCTAATTACTCTTAAGTCTACCTTTTTATATGACTTTCAATCTTAGAATGATTACCAAAGTAATCTTTCTTGTATGGCATAACAAGACTGTCTCAAAAACAAAACAAAACAAATAAAAATATTTTTAGTTACTATTCTTTTAGAAAAGGAACCAAGACCCTTAGGAAAGATGATTAATTCTTGGGCTTCGGAAGGGAAAATATAAGATGAATGAGGAACATCTTGTAGTGTTAGAAAATAAAGATGTGTTTTAAAAGAAGAATGGGGGTTTATTGTTTCTGCATCGATTGGGATTGAACCCTGGGCCTTATGTTTGCTAAGCAGATGCTTTACCACTGAGCTACATCCCCAAGTCCCAGATGGGGACACATTGAAAGGACATAAGAACCAACTTGAAGGGGCTTCCAGTGACCCAGGACCAGTCAGAAAGCAACATAAATAGTGATAGTGTTGGATTCTAATCCAGTGAGTAAAATAAACTCCGAAATCAGGTGGGCATGGTGGTATCCCAGCACTCAGAAGGTTGAAGCAGGAAGACGGCTGCAAGTTCAAGGCCATCCTGGACTGAGTTAAGGCCAGCCTGAACTATATAGTCTGCCTTAGTCTCTCTCCTTCCTGCCGAAATCACCCCCCAAAAATCAGTGGGATAGTAGGATGTTTTTATTTGAAGTCTAATTAATAAATGTAGAAATACTGAGTGGAATATAGATACCTTTAGGTGAACAACATGGTCATGATTATAGGAAATTAGTGGGTAAAAATTTCAGAAGAAATAGCGTGTTTGCATATTCTTTATTTCATAAATATCTTGATTTCTCTCAAGATACTTATTAGTGAGGCCAGAGATATAGCTCCATGCACCATGCCTACCTAGCCAGTGCAAGGTCCTGAGTTCAATCCCCATTACTGAAAAAAAAAATTTTTTTAGTTAGAAAAGGATTAATAATAATTTCATAATGGAGAAACTGGGTACATATCTCCTTGTTAAATAGTTGATAAACATGAGTAATTGGATGGTAAGTAATATCAGTATCCTTACTCTCCTAGAATACCCTGAGAGGAATAGAACATCTGTTTTGTGCTACTGTGTTCTTTTGGGTTACACTTGCACAAAGTTCAGAGTTTCAGTGTAATCATGGGGAAATATGTGACAAAAATAAAATTGAGAGCAGTTCTGCTAACTGGTATTCATTTGAAGTGTCAGGATCATGAAAGGCAAGGAAAGATGACAAGTGGTCACAGATTTGAAGAGATAAGGGGACACAAGAATGAAATGCATTGTGGAATTCTGAATTGGAAACTGGAACAGAAAAAAGGATGTCAGGAACCACTGGAAAAGTTTCCAAGGTCTGCCGTTTGGTTAATAGTATTGGACTAATGTTAACTTTCTGGTTTCTGAAGTTATAGGTTATTGATATTTGGCAAGCAAGGTGCATGATACATTTTTTCTCTTTACTGCTGTTTATAATTTTGCTGTAAGTATCAAGTTACTTTAAAATTAAAAGCTCAAACATTAGTTTCTTGTATATTTCTTTTTTTTTTTAAGGTTTTTTTTGAGACAGGGTCTCACTTTGTAGTTCAGGCTGGCACTGAGCTCAGCCTCAAACTCACATCACAGCAATCCTCCTGCCTCTGCCTCCTGAGTGCTGGGATTACAGGCGTGAGCCACCACGCCCAGCACTGTGGTATGTGGTACTGGTGGCTGCTGGGGTGAGTCTCCACGCCCAGTATTATTATGTGGTTACCGGGGATCGAACCCGGGTCCTTGTGCTTGCATGACAGGCTCTGGAACCACTGAGCTAAATCCCAGGCCTAGTTTCTTGTATATTCTGAAAGGCCTTAATGCCCACCTCGCCCAGTGTTGCATTTCCTCAGCCTCTGCCTGTGAGACACGGAGGACAGCATACAGCATAAATTGTTCTTTCTGTACTTTGCTATTTCCACTTAACAGTTCATGTTTGAAATTATTCTGCAGTGGAGCATAATGAGTTCTTGCTCTTGCTCTTTCTCAGCACAACCATGTTTCATTCTAGTGCTGTGACTAGTAGCTTATTTAATTAGCACTATTAGAATATTTTCTCCACTATTTTCAGATAGAAGGTTTTGATAATACTAAGAAATGAGAATAGAAGAACTGAAGTTTTATTAACAGAAACCTTGGGAGAACCTAATTTTAGGACTGAAAAATCAAATCTACATGTGTATACACAGAGCACTGGTGTGTGATCTCATGCATTAAATATCATAATGTTTCGCTACCTCTGCATGAGCTGAGATGTTGAGAGGGAAACCACAAAAAAACATGTATTCTGTTTATCATTTTCTTCCTGTGCCTTATCATGATCACTTTATCTGACTCAGCATGACTCAGAAGAAACAGACGAACCAGAAGTATTCAGATTGGTAGAGACGCTTCAGATATTTCAACAGCATAGTTAGGGACCCTGCTATTGGTGATTTTATTTTTGTTGTTGATCGAGGACATTATTTTTTTTTGAGACAGGGTCTCACTTTTGTAATTCAGGCTGACCCTGAGCTCACCAGGTAACCAAGGCCGGCCTCGAACTGAAAGCAATCCTCCTGCCTCTGCCTCCTGAGTGCTGGGGTACAGGCGTAAGATACTACGCCCGGCACTGTGGTATGTGGTGCTGATTGCTGATGTCTGTGAGTCACTACGCCCAACATTGTGGTATGTGGTTAATGGGGATTGAACTTGGGACCTTGTGCTTATAAGGCAGATGCTGGAACCACTGCGCTAGGTCCCTGGCCTTAGGACAATACTTCTAACACATTTATTATTTCTTAATTTATACGTAGGCTTTGTCGTGTACCTGCGTGGGTGTATGATTGATACTCATTCACAATATTTTAATATGATATTTTTTTCCCTTCCTTCAGGAATGCGCCTGGCTCTGGCTGATGCTGGTGACACTGTTGAAGATGCCAACTTTGTGGAGGCCATGGCAGATGCAGGCATTCTCCGGCTGTACACTTGGGTGGAATGGGTGAAAGAAATGGTTGCCAACTGGAACAGCCTAAGAAGTGGTCCTGCCCGCACTTTCAATGATAGAGTTTTTGCCAGGTAAGCTATGGGTCCCAACCATTTTGTAGAGCTGTTTAGTTCATTTTTAAGTCTTTTTTTTTTTCCTTGTAAAATAAATTGGATGATAATGATGGCTATTATTCATTGAAGGCTTACTTGTGCTGAGCATTGTGTTAAATACTTTGCATCCATTATCTGGTTTTAGCCTTCAAGCACTCTTGTATGATAAAGGTATTACTGCTCTGCTTTGTTGATAAAGACACTGAGCTTTAGGAAAATGAAATACTTCACTGAATGCCAAAAAGCTAGCATTGAAAGCTTGGGATATGAACTTGCTTCTGACTTTTTTTTTTTGAGACATGATCTCCCTGTGTTGGCCAGTGTGGCCTTGAGCTGGTGATCATCCTATGTAGGTAGAATTATAGACATGCGTCATTCAATCTCTAAAGCCTGTTTCTGTTCTTCTAACCATTTTATAGGCTATCTAGCTTTAGAGGAGGGGAGAATGATGAAAGGAAAATAGGTTAAAAGAAATGGGAAACAATTTTTTTTTTAAATTCAAGAGACATTATCAACCTTTTCATGTCAAGAGCCATCCTAAGCACTGGTGTTACAAAGATGAATAAGAAAAAATTTTTTCTTTGTTTTTTTTTTTTGAGACATGGTCTTGCTTTGTAGTTGAGGCTGGTCCTGAGCTCAGCCTCAAGCTCAACATTTCTTCCAAGTGCTGGGATTACAGGCGTGAGTCACCATGCCTAGCATTGTGGTAGGTGGTAACTGATTGCTGGTGGGCGTGAGTTAGCACACCCAACATTGCTGAATTGTGATTACCAAGGATGGAACCTGGGCCCTTGTGCTTGTAAGACAGGTGCCAAAACCACTGAGCTAAATCCCCAGCCTTTTCTTTCTTTTCTTTCTTTCCCCAGTACTTGGAATTGAATTTGGGACCTTGCACTTGCCAGGCAAACATGGTGCCTCTGAGCTAAATCTCCAGCCCTAAGACAAAATTTGTTTTTTATTTTTTTATTTTTTGAGATAAGGTCTAGCTTTGTAGTTTAGGCTGGTCCTGATCTCAGCTTCGAATTCAGCAATGCTCCTATCTTTGCCTCTCAAGTGCTGGGATTATAGGCAAAAGCCACCATGCCCAGCATTGTGATATGTGGTTACTGGGGATTGAACCCAGGACCTTGTGCTTCCAAGGCATTCACCCGAACCACTGAACTAAATCCCTGGCCCAAGAGAAAATTCTTTTTTTTTTTTTAGTTTTTTTGAGACAGGGTCTTGCTTTGTAGTTGAGGCTGGCCCTGAGCTCAGCCTCAAACTCACATCACAGCAATCCTTCTGTCTCTGCCTCCTGAGTGCTGGGATTACAGGCGTGAGACACCATGCCCGGCACTGTGGTATGTGGTACTGATTGCTGCTGGGGTGAGTCTCCACACCCAGTATTGTTATGTGGTTACCGGGGATCGAACCCAGGCCCTTGCACTTGCAAGACAGGTGCCGGAACCACTGAGCCATATCCCCAGCCCCACCAAGAGAAAATTCTTAACATCTGTAATCTTAGCACTTGGGAGGCTGAGTCAGAAGGATCACTGCATATTGAGACCCTGTCTTCAAAATAATTTTTGTTTAGCAGGAGAGACAAACACTTAGCCCATTGTAAATGCAATAGTAAGGGTAAAGACAGTTCTGAGATCTGTGTATTCTGGGTTTCTTGAAAAATAAAGGAAAGGGAAGAGAATTGGATGTGTTTGATATTTATTTAACTTTTAATATGTGGTATTTAAGCTTTATAATAAAGCTTCTGTCAAGAATTTTAAAACAAGCATTATTAACTTATAGATAGGGGCTCTAAAAGATGATAGTACAGTACTCAGGGTAGATGGATGATAGAATGACTATAATAGTTTTAGAGAGTACAAAGTCTGTTTTGTATTGATCAATTTTAACTGTTTAGATATTTTCATTTTATTACTTACTAGTATTTATCTATCATCTATCCAAAATTGTCTTTAAACTTAACAACTTTTCCTCCTCACTAGTGAAATGAATGCTGGAATTATAAAAACAGATCAAAACTATGAAAAGATGATGTTTAAAGAAGCATTGAAAACAGGGTTTTTTGAATTTCAGGTATGCTATTCTTTTGGAAGTATGAAACATGTCAGAGAGAACGTGATGTGTTTTCCCTCTTTTTTATCCCTATTATTTCATAATCCATATCAAACATGCAGAATGAAAATCTTGCCAAGAAGCTTTTAAATTCTTCAATAAGTTGTGTTTCTTAAGTAATTTCTCTGTTATTTTTTCTTCGTATCATTTACTGTAAAGCACCCTTCTGTCATTCCTCGAGCATTAGCAAGATTAAGTGTAATTATCTGCCACAGATCCCAGATGTGTGTGCATGTGGGTTTGGGGACTGGACCTGGTGCCTTGTGGGTACTAGGCAAGCACTTTAGCATCAGTCACATCTTCAGTCCAAGGAAAACATTCTTAAATTAATAAAAGTGAAGGCAAAATTGCAGGTAAGTCATTAAATTGAAAGCAAATGTTTTCACATGTTTTCCACAAGGTGTCAGTATTTACTCAAGTTTGGCATATCAAGTGCTTAAAGTAAGGATCCAACTTTACTTGATTAACTTTGTACAATGTCACAAATGTATATTTTTTTTC
>PVIR01040663.1:0-13224 GCA_004026965.1 Petromus typicus | reverse complement strand
CCCAGCAGCAACCAGTACCACATACCACAGTGCCGGGCGTGGTGGCTCACGCCTGTAATCCCAGCACTTGGGAGGCAGAGGCAGGAGGATTGCTGTGATGTGAGTTTGAGGCTGTGCTCATGGCCAGCCTTAACTACAAAGTGAGACCCTGTCTCAAAAAACCTAAAAAAAAAAAAAACAAGTAGGTTAAAAACTCAGTTATGTCTGATGATCCTGCTTTTAAGATACGGTTTGCTGACATTCTGAGACTATCTACATCCCTTCAGAATCTGAGCATCTATAAAAGGGACTTTTCACTTATATTTATTTAGAAAAATAATATTTCTAGGAGAGACGTAGGAATATTAGAATATGAAGAGATTGTGGTCTTACCTGTTTGGAATGATTAACTGTGGAATAAATTGTAACAGAATCATCATTTCTTGTATGTGGTAGAAATTCCACTTCCTATAAAAAGAATAATGTACATTTGAGTCACACAGAGACAAGAGATTCATAAACATATACATATACACATATACATATATTTCTTTTCTTTTTGAGACAGGATCTCCCTTTGTAATTCAGGCTAGTCCTGAACTCAGCCTCAAACTCTTGGCAATCCTCCTGCCTCTGCCTCCTGAGTTCTGGGCTTACAGGTGTAAATCACCATGCCTGGCATTGTTGTATGTGGTTACTGGGGATCGAACTCGGGACCTTTCACTTGCTAGGCAGACGCCAGAACCACTGAGCTAAATCCCCAGCTCCTCACACATATATTTCTTGGGAAAGCAATGTGACAAAAGAGGGAAAATACATTGAAGTTCTTTGAGAGGAAGGCCAGGAGTGTTGAGTAAGAGGAGTTGGAGACAAGCACCACCTGCTCAGACCTGCAAAGCTCCCAAAGCATTTTCTGAGCCCCAAATAAAAGAGTAATAGCTTAGTAAATCCTGTTTCCTGAAGGAAGGGAAGCTGTCTTGTCCTGCCTCCAGCTACTGTCTCCTTTTTATTTTTAAGGACTATCGGGTTGGGGATGTTATTTACTGGCACCATGCCTGCCTGGCAAGTACAAGGTCCTGAGTTCAATCCCCCATACAAAAAAGCAAAACAAAACAAAAAGAACCATCTTGTTATCCAGATGATTCCCTTTGTCCTAAGTTTTCACTAGCTGCAAGTGGATCTGCCCACTTCTCAAGCTGCATTTATCCCTGTCATGATGTTGCCACATCAGTGACATTGCCAGGTCATTGAAATCTTCTCAAGAATCAGGAATTGGCATGTTAAGGACTTCTGCCTTCTGAATGACTCTGTCTAAATGCAGTGCAATTATATCAAAGAAGTCCTTGTGCACTTCAAAGATTCTGCTCATAAATTTTAACATTTCAAATGAATGAAAGAAAAATTAAGAGATTCCTCAAAATCTCAGACACTCTCCACAGTATATATATGTTTTGCTAAAGAAAAACAAAAACTAACAAGTTGGCCAGAGATTAGTTCTGTGATTTGTTGGAAATGACTTAATTTGCCCTCACCAGGAACTGGCCAGTGAGAGTGTCTCTCTTGGTCCTTGCTTTCGAGGGGCCTCATAAAGACCTGCAAGGGGCTGAGCCAAGGGGATTTGGGGAGGAGTCAAGGTTTCCACCTGGGTCATTTTTCCCATCACTTTCACAATGCTAAGTTTTCTTGGGATCTTTTGGAAGACATGGGAATTGGCCTCACGGAATATACTGTATAGAATTGTTTAGGACATGCCACCATAGCTGCTCCGTTTAGAGGTGACAGGGACAGAGGTGTGAGAGAAGTTCCTGGTGCTTGATCGGTAACAGGCTATCATGGGGCAACTTGTTATGTTGCTAGAAGACAGGGAAGGAGTGAAGGCTGCTTATGGTTTTCATGTCCCCTACTGTGGAGAAGCTGAGTTCTGGCCTCTTTCCACACTTGACAGGCCACTTCTAAGCTACCCCAAAGCTCCTCAGTCCAGCACGAGGAGCCCCCTGATTTGTTACCCTTTTCTTTGGGAAACTTCCAAACTAAGGGGAACTCTGATCCATTCAGGAAATATTTATTGAGTGTCATACTAGGCTATGCAGGAGAGGGAGGAAGATCTAATTAGTACAACTGCACTGTAAGGACAAGAACTGTGGGTGCTGGAGCAGGTAGGGAACAGCAGAGAGCGAGAAGAAACACCCACTCTTTTAGGGGTGACCACGGGGACACTAGACTGGCCCTGCACACAGCTTTGCAGCCTCTTGTTTCCCTCCTCCACCCTCATGAGTGGATGTTAGCTGAATCACTCAGATGACCGCGGTGACAAGTCTGTGGGTGATCATCGTAGGAACAGAAGCAACCATGGAGCGTGGAGGACCCACCTTGTGCGGGTGAGTGACTTGTGCATACACAGTGCTCCCAGGAGAGATAGAAGCCAGTTCTATGTTCTCTGAGGTGTCTGCTGTTAACACAAAAGGCAGCATCAATGACAGGACTCTGGGATTCCTCCCCCAGCTGTGTCTGCTTCAGAGCACTTTCTCTCCCCAAGGAAGCCTGACTTTTCTTTAGGGCTCATTCATTTTTTGATAGTCTTTGGAGCTCTGGATTGAACCAGAATGTCCTGTCATTCAGTCTACATCTGACCTCATCTCTTGGATGGGGGCTGATCCTGACGTGCCCTGAAGCTTCAGAATGCCTCTCAAACTCAACACGTGGAGGCCAAAGTACCCCTGTTGACAGAAGAGCTGGACAGTCAACAAGCGTAGAGCAGCCAGTGTACCCCCACATGTCACATCATTACTTTTCAGAGGCTCTTAGGGTGGGTTTGATTAATTTAGAGATGAAGAACTGCTGGCTTAGAAAACTCAAGTGACTTGTCGAAAATCACCCAGGAAATGATGGGCCAGGAACTCAAGTGCATATTTTGAACACGTGTTGTATTTCATCTCTGTATCACAGTGCCTAGATCTTGGCCAGACAACCATGATGAAATCAGGCACTTTTGACTTTGGCCCTTTGATACCCAGATCTCATCCCCCTGCCTTGTATTTGCTGGGTGGCAGTGGACAGACTCTAAGCCTTTTTTTTATACTTATTTTCTCCATCAGAAGGCAGGGGAACCACACTTATTTCATTATGAGAAACTGTGAAAGACCCTGTAGGTTGCATGGTTACAAGTCATCTCCTCTCCCACCATGGGGTCCCTCTGAACAGTGACATTCTTACTACCTTCTCTCACTGTCTAGCCCTCTGTTTGGCCACTTCTCTTTTTCATTTGGTTTTTCCTGTCTACTTTGTGAGTGGCTCGTAAGACTCTGTATACTCACCACGATGCTGGGTTTGGTGAGTAAGCAAGTGGAGGGAACCTGAAAAATAAAATCAGGTCATCAAAATAGGTGACTGCAGTGAGACAGAACTTTAACCTCTCTCCACAGGGGGTTCTCTTGAGACTGTGGGTGAGGGCACAGGAGCCATGGACCTCAGGTGGGTCTCTCTTTTCCAGTAGGATGCCTTTTTAAAGACATTAGCAGGTGCACTGTTTCACCCTGAGGGTCACCCCCGAGGATGAACTGAGCCAAGATTTAGGTCCATCCTCCCTTTATGTGTCCTCCATGACAGATCCTTGGCAATGGAGGCCACGGCATGTAAACATGAAACCCTGGAGGGGAGACAAGATGGAAGGAGGAAGACCTGCCTGTTGTTTTCCTGCAAACACATAACAACATGACGATGCCAAAGACGACTAGAAGTATCCCCCAAATTGGAATCCAGTAGAGATCATTCCAGGGTTGATTTTCTTTAGTTAAAATATCTGAAAAGACAAAACAGAAGGAGAATTTCTTGACAGATCAGGTAAAGCCCAAAATGTTTGTTTCCAGGGACTCCACTGAGCCCTGTCTAGGTTGGTTGCAGAGGCTGACTGGGTGGGTCATACCCAGGGCTTTGGGAGTCTGGGATGCTCTCTGGGGAGTGGGAGTCCGTGTGGCAGCAGGGCAGAAGGGGCTTCGTAGAGACAGGGCGAGGGCGGGGAAAGTCATCCCGCCTTCCTCAGGCCTTTGTTCTTGGAAGAAGTGTCGGGAGTGGCACTTCGGGAATTTAGCCATTCTCCTTGAAGATAGTCACCTTTGGTGCTGCACTGAGTCATTATTATCAGGAGTTCTACACTGCTACGGAGGCTACCAAAGTCAGTGACAAAGATCTACAATCCCCTCTGTGGTTGTTGTCCTGGCCGACTTAAAATTAACTCTGAGATGGCTTGTTCCTGAAGAAGTAGACCAAAAGACCTATGTCTCCAAGATGTACATGCTAACAATTCAAACAGTTAAACAAGAATACCATGTTGGTGAGACTGATTGTGTTTACTCTCCATACTGTGACTTATGAGATAATTAAATAACATGTCACAACTCCTGTTCTTTCCTGATAGATTAGTGACCGTGTCAAAATATCTGATGTATAGCTATGGTTAGGTTAAAGTCCTAAGAAAGTATTAACCCAGATAAAATATAGATAAAAAATCTTTAAAGAACTGAAAATTGGTTACCCCGGTTACTATATTTGCTTGATTCTTTAAAATATCCTGTGATCATTCTTAACCTTTGTGTGTGATTGATAAAGTCATTTAACAGACTTAGTTTTTAGGGTATAAAAGAGACCTGAAAAATAAACGGGGCGCTCACTTGATATTGACTGACGAGCCCTTCCAAGCCTCGCTGTCCTGTCAATCATTTCTTCTCATCCTAACCCCTCTGGCTCAAGGACCCCGTTACTCTGCCCGGCTGGCCCCGACAAAGAAGGAATGGGGAAGAGGAAGAAGAAGGAAGGAGAAACCCGGGGTAGGCGCATGAGGCACAGAACTTCAGGGGAAGTCTGTCCCCTCCTGGCCCCTGTGTGGCTGCCTCCCACCGCCACTGTGTGGGAATCATGCAGCGTGTGAGGACACGCCACACCCCCACAGCTGCTCATGCGCTGAGAGAGACCTGAGGATCACTGTTACCTTTGCAGAGACTCTTGGCAGAAACAGGGAAAGATAAATTGCTGACAGGATTCTCCGCTATGCATGTGTAGCTCTGGTCGCTGGAATTCTTGGAATCCCAGAAGACAGTGAAGTTTGGTTCAATTAGAGAGGTGGTTCTGGAGACCTGCCACCCAAATGAGACAGCGTCATTTGGGTTCTCCACAGAGCAAGTCAGGTTGATCTCACAGATTCCGCTCCCAGACAACTGAATGTGATAGGAGACTTGTAAGTTATGCAGTCGGCCTGTGTGCAGAGGAAAGACCGGGCTTCAGGACAAGGGGTTTGGACCCTTCACGTCTATGGTTTGTATTCCACTTCTGCTTGTGCCATGGTCTATACACTCTGCGAAAACTCTGTGTGTATTGCCTAATTGTTGGTAGCAAGGTCTGGGGTCACCAAGGGAAGAGACATCAGTATGGGACAGATTAACCAGTGCAGAAATGTGAAGGGAGAGACTGGGCTGCCATCAACTTTCTGGATGATTTGGAGCTCACCACCTTTACTTTCTGGGCTCCAGTTTTTTTCTGGGATACTATGTAGTGCTTGGACAGTAACCATTAGGCAAACCCTTGGGCAATGTGGGAGAGCAGAGATATGATTATATTTAGCCATTCGAGGTGACATAAGGTACAGAAAATTCTGAGACCAAAGACTAGAAGATATTGTCAGAAACAGTGTCAGTTGCTGTAAAGCAATAGGGACATGAGAACGTGACAATCAAATGCCCTTGGCCTTGTCTTAGTCTGAGGGTCAAAGCAAGATGACATAACAAAAAATTGAATGACTTCAGCCCTCTGAAAAGAAGAGACCGAGTATTGCTCTAAAGTTCATCAACTGAGCAACAGCTGAGGAATTATACAGAACCTATTTATGGCCTGCCCCAGTGGAGTTTTTGGGTATAGGAAAGGTATTGGGTTTGGTGGCAGGAAAATCTGGGATAGGCTCTTGATTTTGGCTACATGACCATGGATAAATTATTACTACACCACGACTGGGTTACTTTATCTGGAAAAATCAAGAAAGAATATCTACTTTTCAGGTAATTATGAAGGCTGAGGGAGATAATGCCTAATGGAGATGGCAAATATTTTTTGGTATGAATGCCATCTCATCCCATTCCATGGCTGATGTCAAACATCTATATTGCTACTTTTTCCCACTTAATAGATATTGAACTGTGTGCTTGAAATTTCCACTTGGATATATCTCAAACTCAACTTTTTTTTTTTTTCTTCAGCCCTAGAGATGAACCTGGGTCCTTCACAATGAGTTACATTTCCTAGTCCATTTTAAAATTTTGGGACAGGGTCTCCTTGAGTCTCTAAATTACTCAGGCTGGGCTCTAGTTTGCAATCTTTCTGCCTCAGCTCTCCGAAAGGTAGGATCATAGGTGTATGATACCACACCCATGTTTAAATTCAACGTTTTAAACAGGACTTGTGCTTTTCTGTCCCAAACCTGCCCAATAAATAGCCTTCCCCACCTGAATGGATGACAACTATATCCTTCCAAGTATTCAGGCACAGAGTCATCTGTGATCCACCTCATCATCTTATTCGCCCATAAAAAGTCCTGAGGACTTTGTCTTCAAAATATATCCAGATGTATTGGCTTCTTCTGTCTTCTGATTTCTTCTGCTGGTCCAAGCCAACATTAACTCTTGCCTGGATTGCTGTAAGGAGCTACTAACTGGTTTGTTGGTCCATTCTCAACAAAAGAGCCAATGGTAGCCTTCATTAAGCAAGTAATTGGAATCATTTTCTTCCTTGTAAAATTCTTCAGTGGCAGTCAGGCTCAGTGAGATGAGAAGCCGAGGTTTTGCTGTGGCTCTCAGAGCCTTACATGAAGCAGCTTTCTGTTCTTTTCTGATACAGTCTCATGTATCTTCCTCTTTCACTCCGCTCCTTGCTGTTCGGCCTCCTTGATGTTCCTTATCCATGTCAGGGAGCTGTGCAGACCACTGTTCTAGGTGTCTGCATGGTTTATTTTCTTGTTGCTGGTAGATCTTGGCTCACGTGCCATGTTTTCCATGAGGCCTAATCTGACCACTGCTTTCAAAATGATCCCTCCTCCCCAGAACTCTTAATGTTCCTTATGTTGTTCTAATCTCTCTGCCTCTGTCTCTCTTTCCATATAACTCATGGCTTCTTTTAATATGCTGTATTTTTTGTTTATAAATTATGTGCACGTTCTATTACTTGTCTCCATTCTATAACCAGAAGGTCAGCTACATGAAGGCAAGAATCTTTGTGATTTTTCTCTGTCCCTCCCTTTTTTTGGTACCAGGAATTGAATTCATGACCTTGTACTTGTGAGGCAAGCACCAGAACTACTAAGGTAAATCCTTGGCTTGTCAGGATTATGCCAATGTACGTCAAGTATGTAGAAGAGCACTTCATACCGTGTTTGCCAATGAGTATTGTTGATTTATTGCATAAACAATATGTGTTCAACATCTTTTTTAACACCAAACTCCAGTCAGTCACTCATAATCAACTGGTACTGGTCTATAAAAGTGAATCTTTGCCACCCCTATAATAGCATATGCAGAGTGGTCAATGTTTTGAAAACAAAAACCTACATATCACTCTTTGAAATTTCTTTGCACTGTTGTGAAACAATTTGGTGTAGCTTATGCTTCCCGTTGTATGTTTGTCTCTGAAGGATAGATGCTTCCAAAAGCTCTGAAAAGAGATTGGCATTGATCCCAGGAGAGCAGTTGTTTCAGGCGAAGTCACGGACCACCTTCTCAGTAGGATCAGAAGGGTATTGTGCCTACAAATGGGATGCCACCTGGTATAGTATCCGTCCCGGGTCTTTCCACTGTATGTGGCTCATTCCTTTTCAGGGTCTCAGCACTGTCTTGATGATCACTGATCAGCCAGGGAGATCCTCCCACATTTGCTTGAAGCATAATTCCCTCAAAGATATGTCCGTGTTTTAAATCTCAGAATCTGTGAGTATTACCTTGTTTGGAAAAAGGATCTTAGCAAAAGGAATCAAATTAGGTGACATCCTGCTGGATTATCTGGATAATGTAGATAACCTCTACATCAGTGATAAATTCTCCTATAAGACAAAAACAGAGGAATATTTGAGACAGACAGAAGAGAAGAAAGCACAGAGAAGACAAGAGGCAATGGGACAGAGATAGAGACTGGAATGATAGTGACACAAGTCAAGAACATAGAGGAATGCTGACAGCAACCAGAAGCTGAATAGGCAAGAACAGATAGCCTTCGAGGGTCTCCAAAGGGGGCACAATCCTGTCCATATCTTGATGTTGGACTTCTCATTTCCAGAATTTTAAAAGAATAAATTTTTGTTGTTTTAGCCCATGAAGCCTATGGTATATTTTGCTTGGGCACCTACAGGAAATGAATACGTGCCTTGAAGCCCTGTTTTTTCAAGGACATGACATGGACTAATGTAACAATGGTAAACTCACCAAGTATCCCAAGAATATATGGAGATGTTTTAATAGTGCTTTTTTTTGAATACTATTTCTTTTTTTTTTTTTAAGGTTTTTTTTTTTGAGACAGGGTCTCACTTTGTGGTTCAGGCTGGCCCTGAGCTCAGCTTCCAACTCACATCACAGCAATCCTCCTGCCTCTGCCTCCCGAGTGCTGGGATTACAGGCATGAGCCACCACACCTGGCACTGTGGTATGTGGTACTGGTTGCTGTTGGGAGTGAGTCTCCACACCCAGTATTGTATGTGATTACCGGGGATCAAACCTGGGTCCTTGCGCTTGCAAGACAGGCGCCAGAACTACTGAGCTAAATCTCTGGCACCTTGAATACTATTTCTTAATCCAAATGCATTTTAGCCTTGCTGGGCTCTTTGGTAGGCCTTATAGAATTGCAGTGGTCTTCAAAGTTGTCTTGTCTGATGGTCAACTTAATCTTGAATAATTATTGAATCTCCTGCAAAGTAATTATCTAAAGCCACTCTTCACTGTTTTTTTTTTTTCCCCTGAGACAGATTTATAAACTATCTCATTATAGTTTCCATAATTCTACGTTGAGAAAATTTTCATTCTTTCATCTTGAGAAGGCAGGTTTTTTGACTGGTGATCCTCAACATGAGGCCCGTGGGGAAAACATTATTAGAAATTCAATCACCTTTCTCTTTATTGCCTCATTCTTACAGAAAACTCTTTATGGAGATCACTGTTCTGTACACAGACCACTCTATTAGGTCAGGCTCTCTTTGTGGATAGTGAAGAATCATGGCAGGTGAGTTACATGAGAAGCGGTACCACTTACCATCTCTGTGACTGCGGGCTAGTTACTGCGAGTAAAGCTGTGCCTCAGAGGTAAGGACCATGGTTACCTCTTGGAGTCTTTGTGAGGATTCCATGACAGGTACATGTAGTGCTTAACGGTACCATAAATAATGCTCCTTCTACATTTCTAGTTGAAAGGAATGATGTTGTTGGATGAGGGGGGGCTGAGGTGATTTTGAATGGAGAACCTCAAGACTTAAGTTCCACTCTATTCAGCTCTGCCACTGTCTGGCTGTCCAGTGCCACTGAATTTGCTGATATGAATTACCCCACCCCCCATTTAGACTCACCAAAGACCCTTAGAATGTAATCGACAAAGATGTTGCTGTTTATCTGGGCCCGGTAAGATCCCGAGTCTGCCTTTGTCAGGTTGCAGAAATGTAAGGAATAGGGTGGGGTGAAGTTCAGCTGCTCTTTACAAATGAGACGGGGAACCAGAATCTGTGCGTTTCCAGGTGGCATGTGGAATGCGATGATTTTGGTATTGTAAAGCCAGGCGACTATGTTGATGTCTTCTTTTGGAAACTTTAAGGGTAGAGACACTGACTCTCCTACAACTCCATCTATCACCAGTGGTGTTGAGCTGCTTTGTGAAACTGCACTCCCTGTAGACACAGAAGGAGAAGGTTATAAAACCATTCCTGACAACTGTCCCCACCTCCAAAGTCTCTCAGTCGGTCACAGATCCTCATGTTAGGGCTCAGGAATATCAGACATAGAGCCAGGAGTGGGGCCTACAATACCTACAATCCTAACTCTCTGGGAGGCTGAAGTAGGCAGATCATAAGTTCCAGCTCAGAATGGGCCACTTGTCTCAAAAGAAAAAATTATATGTAACAATATTGTGTTCACCATCTAGTAGAAGATCATGGGAAGTGAGTAGTTATGATGCAATGGGTTGGCATGGATCCAGAACTTGTGCCTGCACTGCTCTTGTGCTACTATTGCACCATTGACACGACAGGTTTCTTTCTTTCTGCTATACTTTTTAGGTTATTTTCCTCCCTTTTCCACAATTTGAGAAGAAGAAGTATGTTGATTTTATTTGTATCCCTAGCACGTAGTACAATTTCTAGCTCAGTAGACACTGAGTTAATGGCAGTATGTGTTGTACAAGAACATGAATAGGGAGACCAATAGGCCAGGGTTAGATAGGAGTTTGAGGAGTGCTTCAGAGATATAACATTACAGGATGGTTTTGAGTAAAAATTGAGGGTTCTCAATTGCTAGACTATTATTATTAGTAATAGTATTAGTATTATTTTGAGACAGGGTCTCGCTTTGTAGTTCAGGCTGGGCCTAAACTCACTATGTAGCCCAGGCTAGCCTCAAACTTACAGCAATCCTCCTGCCTCTGCCTCCTGAGTGCTAGGATTACAGGCGTGTATCATTATCCCTGGCATTGTGTTATGTGGTACCAGGAATCGAACTCAGGACCTTGTGCTTGTGACGCAGATACCAGAACCACAGAACTAAATCCCCAGCCTAATTGCTCAATTATTTGTAGTTCTTCCAAAGAATGAATTGCTGTTTCCTCTGCCTACAGGGACCTTCCTCATCATCTCCATAGGGTAAGCTCCTGTTTATACTCAAAGGATAAGCTGTAACATCAGGTTTTTCTATGCTTATGTATGAGGGGTGAAATACCTCAATTTATCCCATTCAGCTTCTAAATCTCTTGATATCATTATCATTATTATTTTATTATTTTTAACCTTAAAGGCACAATAGACCACCTCTAGGGATGACACAGGCTCCTTCTCAGACATGACATTTTAAATACTCCTTTCCACAGTATTTTGTGCCTCTGTCCACCAGTGTGGGGCTTTTTGCATGATATAAGGAAAGAAGAAAACAGTTCGTGGTGGAGGAAAGTGAGAAAGGACATGAATGCATGGAACAGTAGGAGCAGTTCCTCTAACGGGGGGAGACAAAACAAAGACTAGGTATAAGCTCATGTGCTCAGAGAAGGTGAAGATCAGGAGCTGCTGAAAATGTTCAAAATACTCCTGGATGGTGTGTGGCTCAGAGGGCACAAGAGCGTTTGCTCTGCTCAGTCCAAAGTCAGCGCTGATTCTCTGGGAGCATCCTGGGCTAACGCACTTGACAGGAATATGGATGCTTAGGAATTGGCAGGGTGTCCAAATGACCCTGCTGGAAGTATATGTGGAAGACTAGAACCAGGAGGGAAGATCAGAAACTAAAAAGGAGCCTCAGGCTGGTGGGCAGGCTTGCAACTTTGGGGATCTATATAGGAAGCATCCTTTCAAGGACCCCAGTTCTCCCTGGAGGAGCATTGGGAGCATTCAGGAGCTTGGTCAAGATGTCAACCCAGGGGACACGGAATGTACATTTGTTTCTATGCTTGATTCATCAGCTGATATGTTTCTAGGCACACAATGTCTCACTCAGCAGAGAGGGACCCTAAAGTACTGTGGAAAGGAGTATTGAAAACAGTGTCATTTTTTTCTTTCCCCTTTAAGTTTACTGGTACATTTCAGGTCTACTTTATAACCACATTCATCTTTGGGGATTTGTACCTGCACATGATACATCTTGGCTACAAAGACTTTGTTTCTGATTTTTTTTCCTCATATTTTTCTTCCTTTTTTTCCCTACCCCATACTCCCTCCCCACTTCCTTCACCTTTTTGGACCTTTACTTTTTATTTTACATTATCTATTATACATTTTGGTCCTCAATTACTCTTGTAGCTTCTCACACCAGAGAAACTTTGGTATTTATACATGCATGTCCTATTTATTTTATTTAAGAGTATGATTTCCATGTGCCCCTATTTAGCTATAAATGTCTCTAATTTATTGTTCTTTATGGTTGAATAATACTCCATTTTATAGTAAAACCACAGTCTCCAGTTGGTGGGCTTTTGGGCTATTTCCAAGAATTAACTATTACACACTGAGCTGCTATAAACATGGGTGCACTTACATTACTGTGGTATTATGCTTTTAATTCTTTTGGGAAGATAACCAGGAGGGAAATAGACAGGTTAAATGGGACTTAGAATCCTAGTTGTTTGAGGACTCTCCGCACTGATTTCTATGGTGACTGCACCAGTCTACATTCTCACCAACAGTGGAGAAGTATTCATTTCTTCCCAAAGCGCCCCCAGCGTTTGTTACTGGTTAATTTCTTGATAGTAACCATTCTTCATGGAGTGAGCTGTAATGAGTTGAGAAGAGTGAAATGAAATGCATCTCTTGAATGACATTGACATTGAACATTTTTATATGTTTTTTTGCTGCTTTTACTTTTTTATCTGAAAAATGTCTGTTTATTTCAGATGTCCACTTTTGAACTGAGTCTTTTAATGTGGGAGGTAGGATTTTTTAAAAGTTGTTTCTATATTTAGATAGTAGTCCTTTGTCTGAGGAACAGCTGGCAACATTTTCCCCCACATTGTCTCTTCACTCTGTTGGAGGTTTCTCTTTCTGTACAGAAGCTTTTTAATAAGATGAAGTCCCAGTGGTTGTTTCTTTGTGCTAGTTACGATATTACCGAGATTTTGTTCAGAGTCTTTTCTCACCAATGTCTTCAAGAGTTCTATTGACCTATTTTCCACCAGGTTTTATTGTTTTTGTTTTAATATTTAGATCTTTGAGTCATTTCAATATTACTTTAGTGCATGGTGAGAGATATTGGTCTAGCTTTAATCTTTGTCAAGTTGAAACTCAGTTTTTCCATCAGTATTTATTAAAAAGGCTGTCTTTCCTTCAGTGAGGCTGTCTTTCCTCTTTGGCTCCTTTGTCAAAGACAAGATGGCTTACTATGCTTGGAGTTGTGTCTGTATCTTCTACTCTGTCCCACTGATTTTCAGGTCTATTTCTTTGCCAGTACCAAGCTGTTTTAATCACAGTGGCTTTGTAGTATAGTTTCAGGTTAAGGAATGATACCTCCTGCCATGTCTTTGTTGCCTAGAATAGCTTTTGCT
>PVIR01040662.1:0-13220 GCA_004026965.1 Petromus typicus | reverse complement strand
CACCGCACACAACCAGCGGTCCTTATGGTCCCACTTACCTGGGGACTTACCAGTGCACTCCCCTGACCGCTGAAGTTCTGAGTTCCGAGGAGTTCCTCCCCGTATGGGCCACCAGTTGTCGCGTCCCTCTTGACCAGCAAGAAAGACGCGACCCGGAACTCTTCTTCAAGCGGTTTATTCAGGAACCCTTTACAGCATAATGGAGAGTCTCTCTTTCCCCAGCCCGCGCAACGCCTTATATGCATCTCTTCCGCCAATCAGGGATCAGGTGTAGTGGCCTACCATTGGTCCGCGCAGCAACCAAACTATGCTTGAGTCAGCCTAGTACCCCGCAAGGAGTCATGTGGCAGAGGGAGCACACGCCATCAGGAGGAAAGAGAAAGGAAGCGGGCGCCATCTTTTAGGTGTGGCACCAGCGCGGCTCTCTACACTACTTGATTGAAGCACTCCTCAAGCCTACACAAATGGAGATAAGTCTCTTAATTAGAGTTCTCAGTATGCGCCTGGAAACCTTCTGTGAACACACCAATCACGAAGCTGCAAAGGAAAAGGGAATGAGAGAATGCATGTTGGTAACTCCCTGCGCGTCTCCTTCCGCGTCCTCCTCCTGTCGCCTAGTGTTCTGCCTGCCTGCCTAGTCTATGGTAGTTCAAACTCACATCTCACTTCATCTCATTGTAGATCAAAGCTTCCTAGTCACTCATGCGTGAGTGTCAGAACTATATTTTCAGTATCATTTTACCTTTTTAATTTGACAGCAGTTAAATTAGGGGGAATGCTATTAGCTACTCATTAATTAAAACCACCAAATTCTTGAACACTCATTCAATATTTTAAATGACTTAGCCAAACTGCACTCTTCAGATTGTAACACGTGTTTAGACTTATAATGAAAATAAGGTAACTTTTACTACTCCGGTCAGGATTTTTTAACAAATAAATATAACTTAAAATTTATACCAACAGTCTTTTGTCCCTACAGATTCGATTATTGGCAATTTTGCTAGCCCCCCATATCTAAACTATACTAATAAAGGGGAAATTATGGCAATAAACTATTGCTAATACAATATTTTCTAGAAAGATGTTTTAAAGCACATTACTCTGTATTTCTCCTCACCTCCACAATTACAGAGAATCTTCCCCTTTTAAGCTATTTAAATCTCTTTCTTCTCTATGGCTTCTAGCCATAGCTAACTGAACTGAGAAAGACAAAAAGCAAAATGGTTAGAAGGCAACACAACTATATTTACTGAGAACCACTAAAATTAAGTGTTTAAACTTATAGATGATGATAAAAACAATTCTAAAATCTCCTGAGTGTTGCTAAATTGTTAGAGTTTTCATACTAATTATACAAAGATTTTTGTATATTTATAGTAAACTATGAATTTAATTATTATAATGTAGATATATGAATGCTCCATAAAAATTTATGTTTTGGCCAAGCTGAGAGAATTATAAGTTCATGCCTATCCCTGTGAACTCCAGGACATAGAAAAAATTTTTTAAAAAACTCTAGATGTTGTAATTTAGTTCAAAGGCTTTAACTTCAATCTCTTATAGACATCGTCATCATCATCACCATGATTATGACTTTTCCTCAGTTTTTAAAAATAATAATCTCTTCACAAGGTTTACTTGTTGCATTGTAATATTTACATTTTATCAGATGTAATATTTAAATTTTGAAAAAAATAATTTCTGAATTTCTCTTTTAAGATTGGTATAGTAAAAATACATTACTTTTTGATAATTCACCATGAAGGCAAGCAAAATAAACATGAAATGAATGAACAAGGATTAAGAAATTTCTTTTTGCACAGAGCTTAAATGGTTTTATTATTTTATATTACATTATATACTATTGCATGTTGTCTGAGCTGCAATATTTCAAATATAAAGTGGAAGGGAAAATGCAATGCTGAGAATGAGTTTAATATAGATAATATGTCATTACTGAATAACTCTGCAGTAATTTACCTGATACTTACTTCTCTGAATAATATATAGCAACAACTCATATATTGTTCATATACTTATCTCTCTCCATGGAAAGCATTACATGTACCTAGTGAAAACAATTAATATAGAGTAATCTAGATATGGCTCTCCTCATATATATCTGACACTAAACAAGTTATTTGAACTCTAATTTTGCATTTTCTGTATATTTTAACAAGTCAACATTGGTAATTACTTATTGTGCTGCACTATTTTTTCATTTATTTGGATAATCTCAAATAAATTTTATATAAATAAATATAATGATTAAATACATATTTCAAAATTTTGATTGTAATAGGGATCATAATGTATGAAATTGTGGTTATTAAAATATAGGTAGAAGTATTTTATCATAATTCAAATGTGTTCTGATATACACACTTCTCATACTGCCTGGGATTTGAAATTGGCCCCAGAGTTTGTAGTTGGTTCAAGCCATGTAGTTCATTTTCCCCCTTAGCAGGGAAGGAAGACTTGTCTTGCACTTTTCAGGAGTGTTTACATTCACTCACAACCTATCCTATTTACTCAGAAGCTTCAATATAAGTGAGCAATCAAAGTCAGAAATAAGCCCAGGTGTATAAATCCTAGTTCAGCTAATGACTCCACAAGGCTCTCACTTGTGCTCCAGAGCTCGCCGTGCTATCAGAAGACACCTCATTTCAGCAGCATCTTAATGGACAGGTCTTATCACTGCTGATTCTTCCTTCCTTAGTAAGGCGCTCACTCCAGGGGTAGTCACTCATGCATTTCTTGAAGAAAATTCTTAGTGTCTAAGTCAATTCCAGAATAACTAAACTGACAAGAGGGTAGGTGTCAAAACCACACCACCATTCAGATCATGAAATGAGCCTTGAATTGCTGAGGACATTACTCAATAGGAATGTCATAGCAGATTCAGAAGAAGAAGAAAATCTCATCATATTTATCCTTCAGTATAAAGTTTTATTACTTACAGACAATATAATTCTAAACTATTCAAGAAATTCTGCATAAATTATTCCTTTCTAATTATGTTACATAGTGTTTTGGATGCAGACATTTTAAACAAGAATATCTATTCTATATAAGTATATATTTATTGGATTACTGTCTTGATTAGGTTTTTCATGCATCTAATATCACTATAAGTTTGAATAATTTAAAAGAATTTATTTCAATTAGAATTCAAGGTTTTAAATGAATGGACTTGATTTGAAAGCCGTGAATACAAATATAAAAGAATGGGAAGTTTAGTTTCAAATAACTTGATCTCAAACTCCAGCCCTGACACTTTGGAAGACTGTGACACCCAACATACTACATACATGTAAATCCCATTATTTGCCTGTAATATATGTAAAAAAGTTATTTCCGCTTTAAGAATTTATTGTGCTAATTAGGCTAGATTATATATATATATATATATATATATATATAATATATACTCATATATATATTAATTTCACAAATAGGAATCAAACACAGATATGCTTTAATATTGAGCTACATTCATAGCCACTTTTAACTTATGCTTTATTTTTTTCCCCAGTTTTGTGTTACGGTCTTACTAAGTTGCCAAAATGGCCCCAAACTTGGGGTCTTTCTGCCTCAAGGTCCCTATAGCTGGTCAGGCACACATGCGTCACCATGAACACAATCCATTCCCTTTTGATTAAAAATATTATTTATATTTGTAAATTTTATTAGTGCTGCATAGTTCTCAATATTATTGATTAGTAATTTTGGTGAAATATGAAAACATTTCCACATTTCAATTTACTTCTTCTTTCAACTTTATGACGTGTTTAAAACATTTATTGTTGGATTTTATGAAACTTTATTATGTATTTTGCTTAACATTTATTGACTAAATCATTAAGATTTTAAAAGAAGACCTAATTATAATATTTAAATATCAGGTGCATATTCACTTACATAAATTAGTATCCTGACATTATCTGATTATTAAAATCTCTTAATGAATTTCAAACTAAGCAAAGTGGACAAGGGTTAGAGATGAAAACTTAAAAAAAGATCTTGGTACAATCTGTGTAACAATGGAAGACTCTATTGCAAAAACTCAATTTTTTAATCAGAGCTAATTATTTCTCCAAAAAGTCAAGAAAGAATGTATATTTTTAAGTTAATGTACTGAAGAAAAGTCAAGAAAGACTTTGACTAAGCTCATCAGTGTTTTCAAACAAAAGTACAAAGTCAGTCTCACTTCTAACCTAATATGTAACCCCAGGGCTTGAAAATAAGATTTTTTATCTTCTTATTCAATTTACCATTTAAGAATGTAATGAAATATAATGGTGCCACATGAAATAGAGAGAGAGAGAAGAGTATAAAATAATGCTTTTAATTCCTTCACAATGATCTGATCATTCTCTGTCTCATAGAGTGTTTGATGTTAAATTTAATTGTTTTTCTATATAAGTACGTATATTCCTCAGAGACCAGCCTAGAGACAAGGTGAGATAGTCATTTGAACAAGGAAAATTTAATGTATCCAATTAAATAATAGGCATATATTTAGTGGAAAGTGTAAAGAACATAATGAAAATCAGAATAGCAAATATAGGGAGAAATCACTTCCTTAAAGGATCAACAATACAAAGAAAGTGAAAAATATTTTAAAATCTCTCTTCAAGCCAATAACAGCTTGAAGTGAGAGTTCTTCCGAAATTGCTACTCATCACTTAGCAACGGGGAAGTGCACAGGGTACCAGAAAATCAGGACAGTCAAGTAGGGGAAAATAAATAATATCTGTCTGCAGATAATATTATCACAGATATATATATCACAGATATTATAATATCTGTGTGCACATTGAGTTAACATGAAAATTCTTTGCAAAAATGACTCAAGAATCACTGGTAATTCCTAACATTTGACATCTGGAATATCAGTGGAAGACTGCTATGAACTCATGGAAAGTTATTGGAAAGTCACCTTTGAGGAAGTGTTGAATTGTAGTGCATGAGTCCCAAGAGACATAACCACATTATGGGTAATATGCAGTGCAAGAAGGACAGGGAAACAAAGAGTAGACTATCCTCTCTTTTAAAATTTATTTTACATTTTATTTTTCAATACCTTCAACTGATAAAATTTAACACTTTCTAAATTTATACAGAAGAAGTTCTAGATCTAAAATCAATTATTACACGGCTAGCAATTACATGAGGTATGAAGTCTTGAGTCAATAAATTAACAACTGGGCCGGAGAGTTAGCTCAGTGGTTCTGGCGCCTATCTTGCAAGCACAAGGACCCAGGTTTGACTCCCCAGCAACCACATACAATACTGGGCATGGAGACTCACACCCAGAAGCAATCAGAACTACATACCACAGTGCCAGGAGTGGTGGCTCATGCATGTAATACCAGCACTTGGGAGGCAGAGGCAGGAGGATTGCTATGATGTGAGTTTGAGGCTGAGCTCAGGGCCAGACTGAACTACAAAGCGAGACCCTATCTCAAAATAAATTAATTAATTAATTAATTAACAACTGTAACAGTTCAAATCTAGGAAATATGATGTCATATTCCAATAGGAAAAGGAGATAGAAAAAGAAGTTAAACTGTCATTATTTGCTGAGGACATGATACTTTATGTAGAAGATCCCAGACACCCCACCTAAAGAAGGCTAGACTTAATTGCCAGATACAGTAAGCTAGCTGGACACAAGTCCAACATTCAAAAATCAGTAGCCTTCTTTACAGGGATAACAGATGCATTGAAAGACAAATTAGGGAAATAATTCCTTTCACCATAACATAGAAAATCTGGAAATTTGTCTGACAAAGTAGATGATATCTACTTTGAAAAAAAATAACACTTTGAATACCACAGCACATTGGAAATACAGATCTAAGAAGATATCACAAAATGAAAGACATACATTGTTCCTGGGGAGGAAGAACTGACATAATGAAAATGGCTATCCTTCCAAAACTACTATATAAATTAAATACAATCTCAATGGAAATCCTGACACAGAATTAGATAAGATAATACAAAAAATAATTTGGAATGAGAAAAAATCCAGAATAGCAAAATTAATATTTAGCAACAAAGACATGGCACAGTGTATCACAATATCCAACTTGAAAGTATACTGCAAAGCCACTGTAATAAAACTGCATGGTACTGGGGAAGAAAATGGAACAGATGAAGAGTAATAAAAACCATTCCAGTCATACTAACCCACCTCATCTTTGACAGAGGAGCCAAATACCATCAATTAAAGTAAGATAGCCTCTTTAACAAACAGTGCTGGAAAAACCTGGCTTCAGTTTGCCCAGAATTAAACTTAGACTTGGATCTTTGTCACATTCTATGTTGAATTTTAAGTGGATTGAAGATCTAAACATTAAAACAGAAACTCTAAAACTGTTGAAGGATAGATTAGGTAGAACTCTTGAAGATATTAAGTAGGGAAAGACCTTATGAGCAAAAAATTCAGTAGCATGGAAACTAGTACAAAGAATCAACAACTGGGATCTCCTCTTATTGAAAATCTTTTCCACAGAAAGAGAAAACCACAAAAACCCTACAATTTGGGGAAAACAAACAAACAAACAAACAAAAAAATTCTTCCTCAGAAAAAGGACTACTATGTAGAATATATAAAGAAATTTAAAAATTCACCCCCTCCCCCAATTTAAAGACACAATTCAAAAATGGGCATCTAAGTTAATAGAGAGTTTACAGATAAAGAAATAAAGACGACAAAGAAACACATGAAGAAATGTTCAAGATCATTGTTCATTTGAGAGATGCAGGTGAAAACAACAGTGGGAATTCATCTCCAAAAACCATGGCTAGAATCAAGAAATCAACCAGAACAAATTCTGGTTAGTCTGTGGGAAAAAATAAACCCTACCCACTATTGTTGGGAATGTACACCAATACAGTATCTGGACTGCTATCAATGCGAAGATTCCTAAAAACAAAACAAAACAAAACAAAAACTCATATTAGTGGTCCCTTTTGATGCAGCTACTTCCCTAATTAATATATTCACAAAAGAATTCAAAAAAATGTGTAGTTGATACTGTGAAATAGAAAATATTTAAAGGGAAAGAGGGGGTAGGGGTAAATAATGAGGGTAAAAAGAATGTGACAGTAATAAAGAAAAAAGGAAACAAAGCTCATGTATATAAGTGGGTGGGGCTTGCAGTGCAGGGACAGAAGGGGAAACAATGAGAATCAAGTTGTGACATACTCTGGTACAAACTCTCAATGTTGAATGTGATGATGATGTGTATTCATCATGTACCAATTAAGGTTTGAATAACAAAGAGAAAATATCATCTCATAGCAACATATGAACACTTGTGTTTATAGCAGCACTGTTTATGATAGTTAAATTTTGAAAACAGTCCAAATACCCATCGGCTGAAGACAGCATAATGAAGATGAGGGTTTTATTTTTTCAAATGAAAATGGACTACTACTCAGCCATAAAAAGATAAACTACAGAGATTTATAGCTCAATGTGTGAATATTGAGACCATACACATAAGTGAAATAAATAGGACACGTGTGCAAATAAAATATAATTTCTCTAGGTGGAGAAGCTGAAGGTAAAAGTGAGGTCCAAAATGTAGAATAAGTATATAAATTAAATTAAGTATATAAATAATAATATAAATATAATAAGTATATAAATAAAATAGGAAGACAATAGGGGAGGGGGAGCTAAGGACAGAGACGAGGGAAAGCAAAGAAGGTATAGAAAAACTTTGAAGATAAAAAAGAAAAAAATAAAGCATATCTTATGTATATGGGGGAAGGAACTGAAGGAAAATGGAAAAAATAAGAATCATGATATACCATGCACTGGTACAAATTTTCAATGATGAGTGTAATCATAATGTATACTGAAAAAAAATAAACAATTTAAAAAAAAAGGTAAAGACAGAAGAATGATGTTATTAAGGTCTATTGTTGTTTTTTCTGTCTTCCATTGTTATGAACTGATGTTCATCGGCAATCCTGTCCTGAAACTAGTTGATTATGAGTTGAAACCTCTATGAACTATAAGCCAAATAGCCACCCTTTTACCTCTGGGTGTCTATCTTTTGTGTCAGCAAGGAGAGAAAAGTAACTAACATGGAAATTTTGTACCAGAGAAATGGGCTAAATGTTCTGACATCACCTGACCATGTGCCTCTAGAGCCTTTGGAACTGGCTTATGGGAAAGGAAAGAGTCGGGAAAGGTTTGGAGATGTTCCTGAAAAGTCAGAGGTAGAAGCCTTAGACTGTATTGCACTGAAGACTATGGTCAGAGATCCAAGAACCTGAAAAGTAGTAAAGGCCAGGCTCAGGAGGTTTCTGCTGAGGACTGCACTGGCTGTTGAACTCAAGACAATATGTATTATAGCTTGGCAAGAATTTGTTTTCAATTTGCTTGCGTACAAAGACTTTGTTTAAGATGGAGATTAAGATTGGCAAAGTAATTATTATGGCAGAAAAAAAGTCAAGGCAGTCTAATGCTAAGGCCACGGTATTACTGCTGTGAAGCAGCAGTCATATTAAACTCTGTGGACAGAGTCATATTAAAAATCAAGAGCAAACACACCAGTAGAATTATTTAAAGTATTTTAAGTTTGGCTGGAAAGGAAACTTCAGCAAAGTTGTGGCTTGCAAAGAATAGAGATCTTGGTTGCTGAGAAGTAACCAGAGAATAGACAAGATGAAATGGGGGCATCACAGAAGCAGCAGAACTCCACCATTTGCAACCTCAAAATTTCAAAATGTAAGAATCTGTTTTGACATAAAACTCCTAGAGCACCATGTTCCAGAATGGTAGTGGCATAGAGAATGTGTTCCTCAGGATTGGATTCAGAGCAATTCAGGCACTTGACTCTATATTCAAGACAGAGAGAGAGAGTATCATGAATACTACAGCAGCCAGAGGCAGACCCTGGTGTCACCCATGTGGATCTAGTTTTAGGTCTGGGTAGAATGCAAGAGCTGTGGGGACAGGAAGGCATCCATCCAGATTTCAGAAGAAGCTTGGGAGGACAGTTAGGGTGCTCCTGAGAAGGCAATGTGTGAATCCGCAAGTGTGAAACTTGGAGAATCAGAAGCATGGATTTCCTGAGGGAAGCTGCAAGATGGGAGCAGAACTACCCAAGTGAGAAACTGTAGGAATCACAAGCACTGCAGAGCTATTGGGATGTAGCCACCCAGCCATTTTGAGTCCACAAATCACCAGATTGTCAGGGATGCAAGGAGCGGAACTGTGGGATGTAATGCTTGCCCTGATGGAGTTTGGTCTTGCTTTGGTCTCATTCTTTGCTAACCTCATTTATAACTTGTGCAATTGGAAAATCCATTTTGTGCCATTAAATGGTGGAAGTGCTTAACTTTCATTTGTACAGGGGCTTGCAGCTAAGAGTTTATCTTAGATCTCAGAGGAGATTTTTCAGCTTTGTATTTTCAGCAAAGCTAAAACTTTTAGGATTTTGACAACTCTTGAAAATGGACTAAATCCATTTTTACATAAGGGGATATGCAAGAGTCTGGGAGTATCAGAGTTAAAAGGTGATGGCTTGCAATTAGTCATCTTGAAGGCATTACACTTTTTCAGAGGTTGGAAAATCTAGAATGTGTGATTGACTCATGGTGGGGCTAGGCTTGACAACACTAAGATTAAGGGTATTAGAGTTACTTGTCCTAAGCAGTTAGATTAAAACAAAATGGCAAAAAAGAGGCTGCTAAGTTCTTTTGTTGCTTTTACTGTCTTTCACTATCAAGATCTCTTTGCCACACTACCTTGGAGCCAGCTAATTATGGGCTGTAACCTCTGTGAACTATAAGTCAAATAAATCTTTCCCCCTTTAACTTTTATTGTTAAGTATTTTGTATCAGCCATGATAGAAAAGTAACCACCACAGGTGGGTCAAATGGAATTTCCTGCTTTATTGAGTAATCTCCACATTTATTTCCAAAATGGTTGTACTACCTTATATTTCCATCAACAAAGTAGAAGGGTGCTTTTTTTCTCCATAGTCTTCCCAGCCTTTGTTATTATTTGATTTAATTAGAAACATTAACATGGAAATTTTAACACAAATATATATATTAATGTAATCAGTGACAAAATAAATTTATACCATATAGCAACATTATAATAAAAGGAACAATAATTCATAAATATTTAGCAGTGTATTAGCCTCCTATTTAGTATGTCAGTGAAATATTATTATAAAGTGGAAACATGTTATGTGGTTACAGAATTCATTACAAAAAATTAATTTGATAGTTTATTTCTGTGTACATGACATATTATATATATATATATACTTCCTATATTTGATATTTAATATCAACATATTTCTTACATATGAGAAAATTAAGATAATGTTACAAATTTCTCTTATTAATCACATTTTCATTCACCTCTAAATCATTAAAGTTGATTTACATGAACATTTGTCTCATAAAAAAATGTGAATTGATGATAATTGTCTCCCTTATTAATAAAATATTATATGTTTTTTGGTTTGAGTTCTTTTTTATTTGTGAAGGATTATACTAAACCAAATCCTTAAATTATGCACACATGGAGTGAATTCTTAAAAAATTTTGTGAATTACAAACTACTTGTTGATAGATTTTGAACGAAGCTGAGAATATGATAGAATTGTTCCCACTGTCAGCAGTGCTCTGCAGGACAACTCATATACCTCGCAGGCAGGTGTTTCCTGTGCGCCTTGCCTGGATACTGATGCACAGCGGAACTTCGGAATTAACCAGGAAGGAGCGTGCGCGCGCGCGCGTGCACACACACACACACACACACACACACACACACACCCGCACACGTACACATATGAATATACACACACAATCAAAATATTACTAGAATTTCAGGAAAAGTATACAGAATATTAATTTTTAGCCTCAATCTATTAAATTTACTTTTTATCTTGATATTTAAGTGAGTCAACAGTAGAATTAAACTGACTATAGCTAATTCTAGGCATTGGAACAACTGACATTTATGCTTAAATTTACTTTGATTTCACACAATGAAATCAAAAGTTGAGAAATTGCTCGATGGAAGAATGCTTTCATTAGGTTATTAAATTTGTTCTGTAGTTGCAATAAATATCATATGCTTTTCCATCATTTCATGTGTAGTAAATTTGTAAGGTATTCACAATGGAAAAATTACCACAGGACTGATGTTTTTAAGTTATCTTAAAACATTCAGTTATCTTAATAACATTAATATATTTTTGAATGTATTTATTATATGCACAACAAACTTAATGAGCATAGATATTAGGTAAACAATTACAATATAGACATCAGATTTCTGCTTTTAAAACAAAAACCTTGCTGAATTCCTCAAGTATATACCACAGCATAAAATACCAGTGTCACAGGCATGACGATGCACTCAACCAGCACTCCGAAATGTTGAGGTGGGAGGATCGTTTTTGAGTCCAAGTCCAGTCTGAATTACATACAAAATTCTTGTCTTGAAGCTTTATAAAATAAAAGAAAAGGAAAAGAAAATGATTTCTGTTAAATGAAAAGGAAGACATATATGTGCATCCATGTTTATAGCAGCTCAGTTTGTGTTTGCCCAATCTTGGAAACAACCAAAATGTCCATCAACTGGAGACTGGGTAAAGAGGATGTGGCTCTTTTATATAATAGAGTATTATTCTGCCATTAAAAATGATAAGATTGAGTCATTCATACTCAAATGGATGTACCTTGAGGACATCCTCAGAAGTGAAACAAATAGGTCACAGATGTGTAAATATCATATATTTTCTCTGGTATGAGAAAATGAAGTTGTAAATGAGTTTTAGTATGTATAGTTGATATTGTGAAATAGAAAACATTTAAAAGGAATGAGGGTATAGTGGTAAATAACGAGGGGGAAAAGAATGTGACAGAAATAAAGAAAAAGCAAACAAAGCTTTTTAATATAGGGTGTAGTGAGGTGCAGGGCAGGGGGAGGGGAAAATGAGAATCAAGTCATGTCAAATTCTGGTACAAACTCTCAATGTTGAATGCAATGATGATATGTATTCATAACGTACCAATAAACTTTTAAATTTTTAAAAAATAAAAAAATTAACAATGAAATTTTCCAGATGAAAAGAGGAAAGTCCTAACTGGAAAGAATGTTGTGAAAAATAACAGCTTTAAAACATTTTGCACATGAATAAAAATAGGTTTTAGGATTAATAGAGAATGTTATTAAAGAATTTTGCCTCTGCGCTTTATCCTGACACAGAGATACTATAACAGTTCTGTGTAAGTTTTGTTTAGTGCAGGTGAAAGAACTCAAATAGTCATTTCTTAAATGTATTTGAAACAAGCAAAGCAGTTAGAAAGCAGGGAAGTGAAACACCCTAAGTTGAATTTAGAAATTAAAACAATAACCACCACCACCACCACCACAACAACAACAATAATTCCTTCTTTCTGCAGTAGATAAATGACCTAACAACTTCTCGCAATTTACATATTGCTGGGATGTAAATACCCGGATGAGGAACCTGGGACTAGTGGAGCAAGAAAACCTCTGGAGGAGCAGGAGCTCCCTGATCTTCCCACAGGAGGATTCTGGAAAGAAACTCTTAGAAACTTAAACTTGTTCAGATTTCTGTTACTGGAATCTCCACAGTCTGTGAGTTATTGTCCTCTCTAGCCATTAAAGCAGGGAAATATATATACAATTTCTACTTGTTTATTTGCAGATATAATATAATTTCAAACTGAGGTAATCCAGTCTTGGAAGATACTTATATATTCAATACTCAAAACAGCACAGAATGTCTTCCAAATATTAAAATTATGTACAAACATTTTGAATAGATTTCTTAATAGAAATAATAGATGGGTGGTTAAAATAAATAAATAATTTATATTATGATTTATTATTATAAATAATAATAAATGGGTGGTTAAAATAAATGTTCCTTAATATAGGAGAATCTTCATGACCAAAAATAGAAAATTCAACAAAAACAACTTTGTATTTCAAACGATATTTTTAAAAGTAACACATTTATGTATGTTGAAAATGAGAAAAGTCACCTTTGTGATTACTATTAAAACTCAAAATACTTATGTACTAAGATGAAAACTGTGAGCAATGGAACATACCTTCATCATCTTTATTTATCCGTTTTATGGACATTGTAGGCAGTGGTATTTTGTCAACAAAAGTGATAAAAATGTTCATG
>PVIR01040660.1:0-13220 GCA_004026965.1 Petromus typicus | reverse complement strand
TATTGAGGTCCCCTACTATTATTGTATTGGAGTTTATCTGGTTTTTCAAGTCCGTTAATATTTGTTTTATATAGTTGAGTACATTAGAATTTGGAGGATAGATATTTAAGATTGTGATTTCTGTCTCTTGGATTTTTCCCTGAACTAAAAGATAGTGTCCATCTTTATCTCTCTTTATCAGCTTTGGCTTGAAGTCTATTTTGTCTGCAAATAAAATCAGCACTCCTGCTTTCTTGCTGTTTCCAGTCGCATGGAGTATTGTTTTCCACCCCTTCACTTTTATTCCATGTGTTTCTTTCTGAATTATGTGTGTTTCTTGTATGCAGCAGATTGTAGGATCTTGTTTTTTGATTCACTCTGCCAGTCTGTATCTCTTAATTGGCACGTTGAGTCCATTGACAATCATTATGACTGATATAGGTAAATTTAGTGCTGCCATGTTTTCCTGTTCTTGACTGTGTTATTGTATTTCTGCCCTTTCCCCATCAGTTTCTTGTTTGGTCCCATGGGTTGACTCGGTTAGGTCTCATGGATTTGTAACTTCCCTTATTGTTGTCCAAGATATTTTTTAAAATGTTTTGGAGCACAGGTTTCATATTTGTGAAGTTTTTCAGGTGTTCTTTGTCATGAAAGTATCTTATTTCCCCATCAATTTTGAAGGATTTTTTTGCAGGATACATGAGTCTGGGTTGGAAGTTGTTTTCCTTTAGGGCTTGGAAGACTTCACTCCAGGCTCTTCTTGCATTGAGTGTTTGAGTTGAGAAGTCCGCTGTGATCCTGCCTGGCTTCCCTTAGAATGTAACTGTTTTCTTTTCTCTGGCTGCTTTCAGTGTTTCATTCTTTTTTTGGATACCTGGGACTTTTATGATGATATGCCTAGGTGTAGATTTTTTCATTTCATGAGCATGTGGCATTCTGTATGCTTCATATATTTCTATGTCCAATTCTTTACCTTTTCTGTGAAGTTTTCTGCCATTATCTGTGTGAATAGCTTTTTGATGTCTTTAGCATTGTCTCCTGCTTCTTCAGTGACTCCAATCAATCTTATGTTGTTCTTCTTTGAATCATCTAGGAGCTGTTGGATTGACTTTTCATTATTGCTTGCTTTTTTCCATAGATTATGCCTTTCCAGTTCATTGGTGTATTTCCTGTCTTCTAGATCTGAAGTCCGGTCTTCTGCCAAATTTATTCTATTGCTCAAGCTTTCCTTTTCTTTCTTAATTTCCTGGGCTTCTGCTTGTAGGTGTTGAAAAGGTTCCATTGTTTTTGCTATCTTGGATTCTATCAGCTCCATGATTTCCTCTTTAGCTTTATTGATGATCATGTTGACAGTGTCCAATATCTCTGCTTTCATCTCAGAGATCAGTTCTGATTTCCATTTTACTAGATCTGCTTTGGTTACCATTTCCGAGGGCCCTGGAGACTGGGCTTCACACTTCTCTATTTCCATTCCCCCTGTTTTACTTGGATGTGAGGATCTTTGTGTCTGAGATTTTGAGTGTTTCCTCATCTCTGACCTGCCCTGTTTTCTGGCGCTGTTTGTTGCAAGTCACTTTCCTCCTAATAGTTAGCAACCTTAAAATAGCAGTGTTTCCTGGGTTGCTCTTTGCAGTCTGTATTGGGATCTAAAGAAAAACCCCTAGTTCTGGCACACCATATGAGGCACTCAATCAATACAGTCAGAACATCTTCTCCTGTCTGCTTTAGAGGCAGGAAGACTGTGGCTCCTGAACTGCTACAATGGCACTGTCTGAGGTTGCAATGTGCCCACCTGCTCAGCAATACAGAGTCTCTGGGCTCACTTGTGCATTTGGCCTGGAGGCCAGTAGGCTGTAGGCCCTGTGCATTTGCAATGTTAGGGGCTGTTGTTTCAACAGGTCCACCTACTCACCAGTACAAGCTGACTGGATGTGCTTTTGCCATTACTGTGGAGAAAATCAGACTCTGACCTGCTAACCTCAGTCCCTGGGTGCTCTTCCAGTGTAGGCCTGGAATCCAGCAAGCTCCAACCCCAGCGCAGATTCAGTGACACAGACTCGGTGTCACAGTCTTTGCTTCCCGAGCCACCCGCTGCCAAACTCAGTCCCTGGGTGCTCTTCTGGCATAGGTCTAGAGGCCAGTAAGCTCCAACCCCGGCGCAAATTCGGTGACAAGACTCGGTGCCGAAGTCGCTGTTTCCCGAGCTGCCTGCTGCTAAACTCAGTTCCTGGTCACTCTTCCCACGTGGGCCTGGAGGCCAGTAAGCTCCAAACCCGACGTAGAATCGGTGACGCAGACTGGGTGCCGCAGTCGCCATTTCCCAAGCCGCCCGCTGCTAACCTCAGTCTCTGGGCGCTTTTCCGGTGTGGGCCTGGAGACAAGCAAACTCCAAGCCCGGTGCAGATTCAGTGACGCAGACTTGATGCCACAGTCACCGCTTCTCGAGCCGTCCGCTGTTAAACTCAGTCGCTGGCCACTCCTCTGGCATGGGCCTGGAGGCCAGCAAGTTCCAAACCTGGCGTAGATTCAGTGATGCAGCAATTTACCAGTGTTCTTATCACAGTGTTTGAAAACATATTCTTTGTATTACTTGTGCTATTACTTACTATTTTAATCTACTTTCATTTGTAAATAATAATAAAGGAGCAGTTTGCAGAAAAATGACTCATTTAAAACTGCAATTAAAGATTGAATTGGTTTTTGATTTTTTATTAAACAAGGTCTCACTTTTGTAGTTCAGGCTGGCCTTGAGCTCAGCCTTGAACTCACAGCAACTCTCCTGCTTCTGCCTCCTGAGTGCTGAGATTACAGGCCCAAGTCCTCATGCCTAGTGCTGTGGTGTGTGTACCGGGGGTTGAACTCAGGACCTTTTGTGTGCCAGGTAGACACCACCAGAACCGCTAAGCTAAATTCCTGGATATGTTTGCTGTGCCTACAGGGTGGGCTAACGCAGTTCCTCTTTCTGTGGCTTCAGTCTAATCACAGGCAGGCTCTTTTGGAGTCTTGCAAATAACTTCCATTCTTTTGGTTGACTACTGTGTGAAGGTTGTAAAAGTTCTTTAGGAAATAAATTTTAGGGATGGTAATAGATTCCTATTTACTTGGTCTTTTCCATGTTCATTGTCGATTCTGTTCATTACAGTAGCCCTCAAGAGCCCAAATTTGCATTTGCTGGGAACAGAGTTTTGAGAAAGGGCTGTCATGTTGAGTTAGGATGAGCTTCACTGGGGTCACTCCCCATTCTAATTAGTTTTATGCATTACTGGAATGATCTGAACTTAGATTAATTTATTTCTATTTTAAAAAGATATATACACAGGTATATACACTTTCATTGATACTATACTGACTATTATATACACCATGTCTCTGTTGCTTATTTCCATGGGATAAAATGATATGATATATATTTATTCTACAGTTCATGAATATTAAGCACATCTATCTATCTTACCTTCAGAGGGATGGAATACAGTTTGATACAATCATCAGTAGCTAATTTTTGGTGTCATTTCTATGGGTTACCAGGTAAATTTTTTCTGAATATTTACATATATACTTTTCATTTTCCTGACATATAACATGTTCTTAAGTAAGAAATACCTGTAAGTCTGATCTTAGTCATTTCTTGGGAGAAGATATTTCTTTTTCTTTTTTTTTAGGTTTTTTGAGACAGGGTCTCACTTTTGTAGTTCAGGCTGGCCCTGAGCTCAAACTCACATCACAGCAATCCTCCTGCCTCTGCCTTCCAAGTGCTGGGATTACAGGCATGAGCCACCACGCCCGGCACTGCGGTATGTGTTACTGGTTGCTGCTGGGGTGAGTCTCCACACCTATTATTGTTATGTGGTTACTGGGGATCTAACCTGGGCCCTTGCGCTATATCCCCAGCCCTTTTTTTTTTTTTGAACAAAAAGTGTAACAACCCAGAAGAGAATCTGTAGAGAGAGGTAAGTAACGCAAAACTTGGGGAAAATCAGAGTAATTTTTATGGAGGGCCCAGAAATGGACTAAAAGTCATAGAATAACTGAGAAATGAAACTATAGAATTCAATAAGTTTCTCTCACTTAAGCTGTGTATTTCTTAATGCAATTAATTTCCAAAGAAGTCTATATCTAATTAAGTTTGCAAAAATACTATTTCAGTAGAATACTGTCATGTAAATCAATTTTTCTTTCTATCTGAATTTATCAGGCCCTTCTTTCCAACATATACTCTCTCCTTTTAAAACAGTTATGTATAAGTCAAAAAGTTTCATTAAGACTCATGAAAGCTTTTGCACAAAATTAAGCATATTAATTATTCCTTATTATATCTTTTCTATAGAAATTCCATTAATAACTTTATAAGACTAATGTAGCTTTATAATATTTGTGACATCCTTGTGCTAGGGAAATTTTATTTGTTTTTTAAAAGTAAAATCAGTAGGAAATGAGGTCTAATCCCTAATGAATTTTTATACCTCTGGCATCACTACTAACTCCATTCAGTGCTTTACATAAAATATGTAGAAAAATATTTAAATATATTGGGAAGTTTTTAAACTTGTTCTGACTATGTGATTTTTTAAGTAAAAGAAAAAAGTAATTCTTTGAGATGAAGACTATTTGGCAGATTGATAAAGCTCCATTAATCCAAGAAAGATAATGGAAAAGGATATATATATATGTATAGATATAGATATATTTCTGGTGGAAGTATTTATTATATCTCCAAATTTAAAATGCAAATACCACAGCTGCTATTAAGAAAAACTTAGAAAAATGAAAAGTCAAAACACCTGAGAGCTGTTCAGCAGTGAAATAAGAAAGGACATGACCAGGATCTGGAATCTTAGAGCTGTCTCCAACTCCACCCCTGTGAGGAGGAGAGAAAGGTCCCCTTACAAGAACAAAGGCTTATGGGAAAATTTTTATTTATATCTTCTTGACAAAGAAAATAGAATGGCCAGGCTGAACAAAAAATTTAACACAACAGAGATCTTTAATGGAAAACACCACATATACACAATTAGTCCTTAACAGTGCTAGAGTAGTTGAGAGTTTGAAATGCCAAATAAGACATTTTTTCAGCAGAAGTAAAATTGCATTCTGGAAAGTATAATGTCCCCTGGATCACAATCTACTTGGCTGTGAGGATATCCACTGTTATAGGAGCCTGTCTGTGAAGGTCAGCATGAATATGAGAGTAATAAACCATTTGCAATGACAGACATCCATTTTCAACTTTGGAATAAGAAAACGGGGAGTGAACAAAATACACTGCTGAGAAAATAAAAGACATACTGGTAACATTATTGCTATAAACTGCATATATGTGCTCCTTTCTCACGATTCACATATTACAATCTTATCTCTAACGTTATAGTGAGGAGCTGGGACCTTTGAGAGGTGACTGCATTGTGAGAGTGAAATCTTCCAGAATGGTACCAGTGCTCTCACAGCTGAGATCCCAGATGGCTGCATCGTCCTGTCTTTCACAAAAGATCTCCGCAAAAAGAAGCGACCTGCAAAGCCAAACGGAGGTCTTCAACAGACCCTGAATCTTCCAGTGCTGTAGTCTTCCTACTGTCTATGAGAAACAATACATTGACAGTGATATATCTAAGGGTATTATAAAATGTTAAAAAATGTCTCATGGCTACATGAGGGCAATGTTTACTTCTTAACTTTGAGATGCAGTTTTGTACAGGAATACGTTGGCTATCAAAATTAATTTGTTTCACAGTTGTGTTTAAACACTGAAAAGTTTGAGCACTAAATATATTTTCCCATAAGAACCAATGAAAAATGGTGCCATGGCACAAAAATTACTTTAAAAGCTAATTTTTCTAGGACATTAATAAATTTTTGCAGTGATTTGCTTAATTCTGTGATGATTCTCACAGGTTACCTCTTAGCTTTCCTGCTGGCATCACTAATTTCCTTTTGTTTTTGTTTTCAATACATACACACACACACATACATATATATAAATAGATAAAATTTTATTTGTATTTGTATTAGTGCACAGAGATATTCAGCATTGTACTCTCTCTTATATTTTATTTGACCAAAGTATTGTAACCATAGCTCTAAGGAAAGTTAGTGATACCAGAAGTAATGCCAGTAGGAAAACTGTCAGAATCATGATAATATTCAAGACAGAAATGATTGTGAAATTCGTTAAAGTCTGGGAAAATGAATCTAGAAGTGTAATTCTTGGACCTCTAAACTAATTATTTTTTCCCATTATTCCTTATGGGAAAAATATGTTCATTTCTTAAACTTTTCAGGGCTTGAACATAAATTGGGAACAAGCTGCGTTTGACAACAGAGAACATGGCCATTTTTATCATGCTCTTCTACTCAAACTATTCCAAGTACCAGTACTTTGACTTATCTAGAGCCTCATCCTTACTGACACGTGTTAGTATTTACTGTGTACTTATGTGATGACCCAACACTGCTGAGAGGCAGAGAGAAAAGCAGGAAGGAGCCAGCAATCTGATTCTAGCAGGAGACTGACAGTGTGCCGAACCGACAACCTTAATTGTAGAGAATTTCAGGACCCTTATAAGCTCTAAATCCAGGGTGGAAAACTGGCTGGTTTAGGAGTGAGTGCTGCTCTCCAAAGAAAGAAAACTGTGGGACGTCTTCAACCTCCAGAACTCAAACTAGTACAACCGTAGCTGCTCCGTTGGATGTTCGCGTGGGTGGCGGCAGCCAGAGCTCTGGTCCCGCCCCAGCACGGGGCTGGTGTGCGCCTCGCCTGGTGGGAGATGAGTCAGGCGGCATCCTGTAGCCTCAGGACCACTTCCAGTTCATTTTCTCCGGTCACTGACATGGAACCTTATCTGAGCGAGAGAGGCCTGGAGTTTATAGAGTAAGAATAAGACAGGAATATAAAAGATAACTTCTTCCAGCTTCTGGAGGTGATAGACCTTGGAGCTGAGAAGCTTAGTGTAGCAGCAAAAGTTTTAAAATTTTATCTAGAAAATGTGGTTCCTGAGATGCAGTTTGCACAAAAAAGTATCTTTTTCGCTATTTGTTCTAAACTATTAAAAAATAAAGATTAAGGTGAGAAAGAAAACATAGAGGAGACTTGGTGGATGATGCTGCCGTTAGAGCTACTGCTCTCAGTAACTTGAAACTTAAGATTTGTCATTTTGACTTTTCTTTTTCAAGTTTTTTGTTAATCTGTGTTGGAAGAGAACAACTGTCAACATGTATTAGAATGTCCCATAATGGAATTGGTACAAAGTTCAAACCATAACTTGGTATATAGGAAAACATTATTGGAGAGTATTGTTTGATTAAAAAGAATACACTACTCCATTTAAGTTTCTAGGGCAATGTCAGAAGAAAATTTCAGTGGCTTTTAGCTCAACGTATTTATTTTATAAGTTGGGAAGCATACTAAGTATGATAAAGTAACTTGACCGAGTGTCAAAAAAGCCTGATATTCTGAGGATGTTAGACAGCTAAATAAATAATATAAAATACAATAAAATATATTATGTAACTGATTGAAAATGAAAATTATTGAAAATTGAATAATTGAAAATTATTATTTACTAATATTTGCACTTTTAAGGAAATGTCACTTTAATCATAATGCCACTTAACAAAATGTCCTTGCTCATTAATAAGAGATATCTTGGCATACATATACATGAAAACCAGACTTCTATTGAAGGACATGCTAAATCTTTTGAAAAATAAATAAAGCCATGATTTGCAAAATGAGGAAAGTTCAAATTATCAAGCTGTAAGTTCTAACTAGCACTACAATGGCACTGTTTAATCCTTGTTTTGAAGCTGAATGATGTGCAGCAGTCCTAGAGAGTGACAGCCGTCATCTTCCCTCAGGTACTGATGTGAGCGGGACAGTCCCCTCCCACCAGGACACGCTCACGTGCTTAGGGTATATGTGAAACCTTCTCTTTCTAATCCTAATCATATTGTTTCTATACAAAAGCAAAATAATGCTGATGTACAATGAGGAAGAAAATTAAATTATAAAACTCACATACTTACTCTCGCTTTATTTTGATCCTCATAAAAGCACTGAATGGCACATATACTTTCTCCATTTTTATGTGGAATTATAAGGCAATTATATGTTAGGGTAACTGATTTGCCCAAGAGTTGGTCAGGCATTAAATTATTGGCAATGGAGACACAGAACAGGATATATTAGTGAAATATTTATCCATGGAAAGAATAGAGAGACTCAAATGTCAGGTGTGGAATGATATCAGGCACTCTGGGATGCTAAGTTTCCTAAGATGAATTATTCTAAAGGTAAAAATAGCATTTTAAATTATAGTTATCTGACATTCTACTACTTTTCAAGTTACTGTTTATTTCCACAATCTTCTTTGTTATTAAAAAAAATGTGTGATTTCAATAGTACAACTAAAATTTTGCTTTAAAGAATCATAAATTGAAGAATTTGGCTTCATATAAGTTCAGGACAAATATAACATTATTTGTTTACTAACACACACACAATCAGCACATACACAAAGACGTCCTAAGGAAGTCAATGTGAACTTAGAACTACCCACACCTGGTTCAGATCTCACATTAGCACACTACTACCTACTAGGCCTAGCCAATTGTCTGACTTTGGGCAACCAATGATTCTCAGCTTCTCACTGTGTAAAGTGGAAATAAATAGAATACTTAGAAGAACTTGGTATGGGGATTTTAACAAACATTGGCAATTATAAAATATATATGCCAGGTATTTTCAAAGTAGATTTGAGGCAACTGTAAATATTCATAAAATAACAACTTATTCACACTACCTAAGATATGTGAAATATTTAAAGTTGTGAGAAATAAGACAACAGGCAATAAAACAATGCCAACAATGAATTTAGTGCATAGTGTGTGTGACAAAGTGTCCTGTGTGATGCTATAAAATTATTTTCCAGAATTTAAAAAATTAATGCACACAGGAAGATAAAGTAAATTTTGCTAGACCCTCAAATAAAAATCAAGCAGTGGGAGAGGAGAAGACGAGTTTTCTCTAGACTAATCCAGGGGCTTGTTCATATTTTGGACACTGTATGATCATAAGCAATGTTCTCAACATCTTCACAACAAGTACAAAAATGGATTCTGAACTTCTGACAGTGCATATTGATACAGGCAGTGCCATAAAACAGTATAATTCAGTGAAGCAATTTTATGATCAAGGAGAGTGTATCATGTCTGCAGAACCCTGTGGGGTCTCACTTTATATTAGCAAGGGCTCATGTTCAGATTCTCTAGAAACACAAACTCCACTCAAGAAATATTCCAAAAATACTATTTGTCAAAGCCAGCTTTCTGAAAATATATTTCCCAGAACAGAATGCAAGAATTACTTTCTTGGAGGTTGCTGGAAATCACATTTATTTCACTTAATTATATAAGATCCATAAATATTAGGTGTTAAATGAGCAAGAATTTGAATGAACTTTTCCTTATTTGATTTTATTCACACAACAACCTACTATAATGCATACTACCAAACTAGAGACATCTATTATCATTTCTTAACTCAGATTTTCAAAAATCATGGGAACATAAACTTCATATAGATTTATCAAACAATGACTTTAATAATGTTTATTAAAATAATAAATGTGATTATATGATAAACTTCATAAAAGAAAGAATTCTTTCCTAGGCTTTATCTTAAACCAACATCACTTGATACACGGTAATTATAAAAGCTAATTTTTATTTCCAAGTATTGAAGAAAGCAATCAATAGTACAACTGGCTCAAGAAAGAATATAGAGAGCAACTATATTAGATATCAAGAATTCTAAAAAGAATTTATAAATGTAGGGAAAACTGAGAACACTACTCATTATCTATAAGGAAATAACCAGCTGTATTCCACCACACAAAATTTAATACCCCTACATCCAAGGCATTTCATATGGACAGATTTCACAATTTACTTGTAAAAGAGCCCCAAGACTGTGATAAACTGAGACAACCCTGAATAATGTGTAGATAGGAAAACTAGAAAATTTTTTTTGGTCTATTTCACATTTTTTCTTAGTATAGGTACTCAAAAATACTTTTAATGAGCTTGTAGAACATACTGAATAGTTATTTATACTAGCTGTAACTTATAGGGATATATTCAAACAAATGCAGACTATAGGTAATTTTAAATGTTTATTATTTGTAGTATTGTGGATATAAATTCCTTAACTTAGAATTATGCAGATTAGGAAAATACTTATGCCAAAATATTTATCTATATAGTGGATGGGAGTTGTAGGGTGGGTAGGGAAATGGAAAAAATGAGAAGTAAGCAATATCGTATACTGGGACAAATTTTCAATGTTGAGTGAGATCATGATAGGTTTATATAATGTACCAATAAAGATTCTAATTAATAAATCTTTATTTCATAGTACTTCCAAAGTTTCTTTCTTTCTCTTTCTGCTACAGGTTCTTTCCTTAGAATGTATTATTCAAAGCTCTCTGAGCGCTGATGGTTTTCAATGCTCTTTCTAACCACTCATTTTCTGACACTGGGAGTGGGAGGAAGAGTATTTTCTTTCACGTCTCTCAGAATAAAAACATGAAAGAAAACTCCTTTTTGAATGAGGCTTGAGTCTATGTAACATTCCTGTTTTCCTCCCAGCTCAAAGGATAATAAATATTTTCTTGCTGTATGTTACATTTATTCAACTTTGGTCTTGTGACAGATTCTAGGCTCTGACTCCTCAGTTTCCTCCTATAAAACATTATTTCTAAGCCTTGGCTCTGTTGCCATGTGGGGCCCAGGAGTTCCTTGTTGAGGGAGGCTCTCCTCAGTACGAGAGGGTGCTGAATAGCGTCCCTGGACACCATAGCTGGGAGCCAAAACTACTTTATTGTCATGACCTAAAAGTCTCCAGACATTGTCAATATCTTCTGGGGGATTAAACCACTACTGTTTGTGAACCACTGCTAAAGAGGAAAAGACAACAAAGCAGTACAGTAGATGCCCTGTTAAAAATAAGGCCACTGACCCAGCCCACAGCCAGATCACAAGACATGAAAATCAATGAGTGATCTTGAGTCCACTATGACTAAAAATTAATTTTAAAAAGTGCACAAAAGTAATAATGTGAAGGTAATAGGAGTTTAAATAGGAAAAGCCCTGCAGTATCTTGGGAAGAGTGGAGAACAGCTTGGGAAAGTGAGTATAGAAATGTAGGTAGATGCTAGAGATGATAAAGAGGGACCAGAGCACATGGATGTGTTTCTTGGTTGAAGTAGATAGAGGCACTTCGATCTTCCGCCGCCATTCTCACTGAATTCCAAAAAGAAGAAAAAAGGTTTAGCACTAAAAAACATTTTCAGGCTGGAAGAGCGCCCAGGGACTGAGGTTAGCAGCAGGTGACTTTGGAACCGGTGATTGCGCCACTGAATCCACTCTGGGGTTGGAGCTTGCTGGAATCCAGGCCCATGCTGGAAGAGCACCCAGGGACTGAGTTTAGCAGTGGGCAACTTTGGAAATGGCGTCTGCGCCATCGTATCCACGCGCAGGTTGGAGCTTGCTGGCCTCCAGGCCCAGGCCTAAAGAGCACCCAGGGACTGAGTTTAGCAGGTCAGAGTCTGACTTTCTGCACCTCCACCACAGAAGCAATTCAGTGACCTTGTATTGATGAGTAAGTGGGCCTGTTGGAACATCAGCCCCTACCATTGCAGCTGCACAGGGCCTACAGCCTACAGGCCTCCAGGCCGACTGCACAACCTAGCCCAGAGACTCTGTATTGGTGAGCAGGCGGGTCCATTGGAACCTTAGGCAGTGCCAATGTAGTAGGGCAGGAGCCAGGGCCTTCCTGAATCTAAAGCAGACAGGAGAAGGTGTTCTGACTGTATTGATTGAGTGCCTCATATGGTGTGCCAGAACTAGGGGTTTTTCTTTAGGTCCCAATACAGACTGTGAACAGCAACCCAGGAAACACTGATATTTTAAGGGTATTAGCTATTAGGAGGAAAGAGACTTCCAAAAAACATTGCCAGAAAACAGGACAGGTACAAAGTCAAAACAACAGCAAAGACAAAAACTCAGAGTCTCAGATATAAAGATCCTCACCTCCAGGTAAAAAGGGGGAAGTGAAATAGAGAAGTTGGAAGGCCAGTCTCCAGGGTCCTCACAAATGGTAACCAAAGCAGATCTAGTAAAATGGAAATCAGAACTGATCTCTGAGGTGAAAGCAGAGATATTGGACACTGTCAACATGATAATTAATAAAGCTAAAGAGGAAATCATGGAGTTGATAGAATCCAAGATAGCAAAAGCAATGGAACCTTTTCAACACCTACAAGCAGAAGCCCAGGAGATGAAAAAAGAAAATGAAAGTTTGTGCAATAGAATCAATTTGGCAGAAGACCAAATTTCAGACTTACAAGACAGGATCTCAGCCAATGAACTGGAAAGGCATAATCTATGGAAAAAAGCAAGCAATAATGAAAAGTCAATCCAACAGCTCCTAGATGATTCAAAGAAGAACAACATAAGATTGATTGGAGTCACTGAAGAAGCAGGAGACAATGCTAAAGACATCAAAAGGTTATTCACAGAGATAATAGCAGAAAACTTCACAGAAAAAGGTAAAGAATTGGACATACAAATATATGAAGCATACAGAATGCCACATGCCCATGACATGAAAAAATCTATACCTCGGCATATCATCATAAAAGTCCCAGATATCCCCAAAAAAAGAATGAAATACTGAAAGCAGCCAAAGGAAAAAAAAACACTTATATTCCAAGGGAAGCCAGTCAGGATCACAGCAGACTTCTGAACTCAAACACTCAATGCAAGAAGAGCCTGGAGTGAAGTCTTCCAAGCCCTAAAGGAAAACAACTTCCAACCCAGACTCATGTATCCTGCAAAACTATCCTTCAAAATTGATGGGGAAATAAGATACTTTCATGACAAAGAACACCTGAAAAGCTTCACAAACATGAAACCTGTGCTCCAAAACATTTTAAAGAATATCTTGGAAAAAAATAAGGGAAGTTACAAATCCATGAGACCTAACTGAGTCAACCCATGGGACCAAACAAGAAACTGATGGGAAAAGGGCAGAAGTAGAATAACACAGCCAAGAACAGGAAAACATGGCAGCACTAAATTTACCTATATCAGTCATAACGATTAATGTCAATGGACTCAACGCTCCAATTAAGAGATGCACACTGGCAGAGTGGATCAAAAAACAAGATCCTACAATCTGCTGCATA
>PVIR01040659.1:0-13224 GCA_004026965.1 Petromus typicus | reverse complement strand
ATCAATGTGATTATTAATGCCTAAAGTTTATGACAAAGTAGTATATAACTGTGTAAAAATGCCACATTCTCTTTATCCCATCTGATATACACTGTTCCAAGGTCTATTTATTGTAAATTGTGCTGCTATAAATACAGGTATCCATACTGTCACTGTATTATGATGATTATAACTCTTTTGGAATAAAAAGGGATAGTCAGATCAAATGGAATTTCTATTTTTAGGTTTTTTAAAGGAGTCACCACCACAATTTCCATAGTGGCTGTGCTAGTTTCTATTCCCACCAAATATGTAGAAGAGTTCCTATTCCCCCTACATCCTCCTCAGCACTTGTTATTATCTGGTTTTTTGATGAGTAATATTTTGGTCATTAAGATTATGATAAACAATGTATTATTGTTAATTCTAATCTTGCTTTTTTTATGACTTTTAATTACTTTTACTGATATCTACTTGTATTATATTAAAATAAAAATATATTTGTTTTTAAAACAAGTGAATTGTCCACTATATTAAGATATTTTTTAAAAAAAACAGTAAACAAAAAACATTTACCTTCATATTATTCCATTATTTTGATATTCTTATCAATCCTGAAGACTGGTTATGAGGAAACTGAACTGAACTGAGTTATTAGAAACTGAACTAAACTGAAACCAAATGATTCAAAAAGACTGTCTACACATGCACAGGTACTTGATTAGGTACAATGAAGGGGAAAAAGGTTCAGATTAGGAAGTAGCATTGGCCTACTGCTTTAACACTACAATTAGAAAAGATAAAATAATGCTACTTCAGAGTAAGAGTTTGTTCTAAGGTTAAAGTGAAACTGGACAGACTTGTTCAATTAATTAGCCATTATTACAAGTACGTCTGAGACTAAAATTTTAAATTTAGCAATCAGTAATAAAGTCCTCTAGAGCAAATCCCATCCTTTATATGGTCAGGGACATTAGTGCGTTTAAAAAAAAAACAAAAAAAACAAAAAACACCCCTAGATAGATCTCCTGATCATTACAGTCTTAAATGAATCCTGATAGATGTGGATCTCAGTTGGACAACTTACTTTATTGTTTTTGAAAAGGGTGAAGGAGAACTGAGGAAGTAGCTAGTGAAAGAACAGCATGTGCAAGGTTCTGGATTTGAACCACAGCATCACAATGAATAAATAAATGAATGAATAGAAGACCATTGAGTTTGTGAGACAAGACTAAAACTACAGTATCCTTAAATTCCCAATTCAAACTACATGTCCTCAGTCCAACACAGCTAAATGGGTTTATGAAACTTTTGGTTCTCGTTTATTTATATAATGAACTAATTATATGCAAAGTATTTCCAAATATTGTCCTTCCAGATACAATATAATCAAAACATATATTGTCCATTTCTAAATATGGTCATGAATAGCAGCTATCCCAAAAGTTAAGATTCTAACTGCTTGCAATACTGCCCACAAACAAATGAAATTATCAAAGTTAAGCCAGAAATTGGAATAATATCAATAAACATTAAATATTCAGATATAAACCTATTTGAATCGATACTTAGATTAAGAACTCTGCACTCAAATGGTAGAATTCAATTTATTAATGAACAGTAATCGGGGAATGGGCTTCTATTCAAAGCTGACTCCAAAGAGTCAGCTTTGTGATCTCAAGGCAACTCCTTCTCTGAAAACAATCTAGAATTCTGTAAAGCCAGGCTACATTTATGAGTATGTACAACAGAATACAAACATACAGTGCTCAGAAAGTGGATGTACTTTGCTTTACAATATCCACATTCATATACAAAGCTGCCTGTATCATTTTTGGAATATGGTTCTTTGAACTTACGAAGCTTATTAAATGCAGTACTAACATGACTTACACTTTTTACTTTTTTTTGGTAAAAAGCTGATTGTTGAGATACAGTTGTATCCAGCACCTACTTAGTCTTCAACATGGAAGCACTAGACTAGTCCAAGGCCCATCTCATCTATTTCATCATAGTCATCTTGATATTGACAGCCGGGATACAACACTTTAAACCAAAGTATTCTACTACAATGCCCGGCCTGCAGTGATTCTTCTTCTTCTTCTTCTTCTTCTTCTTCTTCTTTTTTTAAATCAAAATAAGTGGTCTTAGTAACTCATTTAAAAGATTATCCAAAATCACACGGAATAGGATAGGCCTATCACACTGAAACTGTCACATTTTAGAAGTGTGTTCAAATAACAAGCATCAGACCTTAAAGTACCTCTCTTTATACATTATCTCAAAAATGTTAATTATTCATACTATACTGCTTCTTAACATCACACTTTATCAGGACACTGCCCTTAAAAAACAAAAACAAAAGCAAGAAAACAGGTCTTCCAGTGCTAGACACTGAGAAAAACTGAACTGAAACATCTATGATAGCACACACAAAAAGAAACAAACTTCAGTTCTTTCATAATAGTCAAAAAACGTGACTCATTTCTTCAAAAATATACTAACATAGTGTATCACCACACCAAAGTACCACAACAAAGTACCAGGTGAAAATAAATTGGCAATTTAAGAAGTTAGCAAAACATCATGTTATCCCCAGTTAAACTTGTAAACTGAGAAACAGTGACTAAGCATAAAGAAGAGTGATTCAGCGAAAGCCGTACATCTTAATCTACCCCTTAGAAAAATCTTAAAAGCATATTTTATGCCACTCTTATCCTTTTGCCAAGTCAACAACTGGACTGCTTTGGAAAACCTTAATGTGAAAAAATGCAAAACATGTTATTATAATGTAGTAAGTCTCTAAAGGCTACAGCACATGATTGAAATTCAACAGTTTGGGAATCTGTACTAAAAGATTTCTGTTAATTTCTGTTAATGCTATCAGAAAGCACAAAAATAACTTCTTCTTGGGCCACAGTCAACAAAATAATCACGGAATAAAAAGGTCAATTCCTTCCCAAGCATCTTTCGTCCGGGACTTATGACAAGGCTCAGAAGAAAAAAAAAAAGCTAGGGAATGGGCAGCAAAGTACCAGGGCCATGGTAAACACAGACTGCGCCGTCACGTTCAAAACATATTTACAGACTGCCTGGACTCCGCGTCCCTCCTTCCGAGCAGTGCACTTGCAAGGAGCAGGACACGACACAAGTCATCTCGCGGGTCTGACAAAACCCAGAAATGTCCCTTTAACACGAGCGAGGCTAAGACTCTTATCCTCTCACTTCCATGAATGGAAAAGTTACCAACTTCGCTCATCCCGCGGAGAGTTACGACGCCTCGCAGCTTCACGTTAACCCGCTGGTTCCCTCAGAACTCAAGTTTCCAGAGCGCAGGGGGGAGAGCCGGGCGCCGGTTCTCGCGGCCCGCGGGGTCGCCCTCCTCGCCGCGCCCGCCGCGCAGGCCGGGGTGACCCGGGGGTCAGCGACTCGGGTCCGGGTCGCCATTTGCTGACCTGCCGGCGCGGCTACGCAGGCGGCCCACACCGCGCCGCGAACGCGCTCGCCGGGCCGCCGGGCTGGGAAGCGCCGCCCGGCCGCCGACCCCGCCGACCCCCGAGCCGGCCGTTCCCTCGTGCCACGCGCCCCCCACGCGCCGGCCGCGCCCGCCGCGGGCCCAGGGACACTCACCGGCCTGCGCGCCAGAACCACGGCCCAGGCCCCGGCAGCCGCGCCGACTGCTCCGCGTCGTCTAGAGCCGCTCCCCGCCGCGCGCCCGGTGCCGACCGGCCGCCTCCACTGCACCGCTCCCGGTCGCCGGCGGGCCGCCGCCTTTTCTCCGTTCAGCCTCGGCCTCCCGAGCCCCGCCCCGCTGAGCCCCGCCCACCGGCCCGGCCCGGCAGCCCGCTCCACGGGGACGCGCACGCAGGGCCGGCGGGGGCGCGCACGCCGCCCTCTGACCCCCCGCGGCGTGGCTGCGAGAGCTGGCACGGAAACTTGGGCCAAAGCGACCTGTGAGGTGCTTCCCCACGCTCGCTGTGGTTCTCCCCAGGTACCAAATCCTGTTCGATTTTAGAATCTTCCATTCTCGGGAGAAGTCTAGAGCCCCCATCTCAGAGGAGGTAGCCCCTAGAGGAGCGCTGGTCTTCTAGGTGTGGGTCGCTGCTCTCCGGTGCGCTCTCCCGCGCCGCACAGCCCGAACTCTCCTTGTCCTGCTGCTGGCCGCCCCGCGCCCCGCTGCGATTGCTAAGGGCTGTGGTTTAGGGCCTGCAGCGTGCAGTGACCCGTTTTTCCTGTGTAGGGACCGAGACATCCTCCTGGGAGTTAATTAGCTGCCGAGGGGCCCGACGCCACTTTCAGAGGATAGTTTTCGTGAGATGACTGAAGAAGCACGGTGTGGCCAGATAATAGGAGGGGTTACTGCGACCCTGCTGCAGTGAGTGGCCCAAGAGCGGGACTGGAGCGGCTGGGCTTCCGAGTGCTGCTGGGCCGTGGGAGCCGGTCTCCTGGACTCGGATCCACTTCGGTCTCAAGAGAACTGGGATAAAGAAAAGATGGCTGTAATTGGCAGTGTGGGTGGGGGCAGAGAAATGCTGCTTTGTAGTCTTCATGACTTCATTTTTACCCTCATCTATTGTTCTTTGGAAAAGAACTCATCCTGCAGAGAAATGACTATGAAGCTTGTATTTTGAAGATCCCTAAATGAGGAGAAGAAAAAGAGCTAAGGGTTTTTTAATCGTTATTAATTTATTTTGATTTGGAGATCTTGGAGAGTCATTCATTGTCCAGAGCCAAAACATGAAGAAAGTGATATAGTGGAAGAAGACTTGGGTTCTCCTGCCCACTTAGTTGCCCGCCTCACCGCTCACTGTCCTGAGTCACACACCCTTCCTTTACTTGCCCTCCTTTCAAATAAAAGGTCTTTTCTAGCTTTAAAATCCCGTGATTCCATGATTGTGCTAGTTGAAACTTGGGGCTTTCCCCTTTACTAAGTCACTTAGTTGATACCTGCTCACCTCTCTCACCTCAAAACTGAGTCATTCAGGCTAGAAGCCTTGTGATTTTAGCATTTCATTTCAGTAATGTTCCATGTTCAAGCATTTAAATAAAAAATAAACATTCTTGTTTTACAGTCATTCCTAGTTACTGTTTCAGGCAAATTTAATCTTCTGCTGTTTCCTAACCATCTTTCCTTCCTCCACACTGTTAGTGTTTCCCACCTCAAACTTGCTGTCCACACATTTCTAAAGACAACCACTGCTCCTTGTTATGTGTTTAGGCATCTGAAAGGACCACCTGGTGTCCATGGGATAAAGTCTCCACTTCTGTCTTTGGTTTCTCAAAGTGCAGGTCTCCTCTAGTCTGCTTATCTCCCCCAAACTCTGCTTGAGCTCATGGCAGAACTCTTTGAACTCTTCAGTTTTGCTCCACTGTCCTGCATAAGAGACTTCTGAAAAGTCCTCAGCACTTCCTATGTAACAAAGAGCACTGTTAGCTGTTTCATAAATCTATGACAGCATACAGCTTATCTTCCTAAACAATAGTAGCAGAGCTTGTGCTGCTTTTATATCTCCCATGAGGACTATTGTTGTACATTGCTGTTGCTTACTGTATCAGGTATTTGAAAAATAAAATACTGCTTTCATTTGATTGATCCTTATTTTCATTTTCTGTGTTCTAACTATAGAGAATCTTCTAATGTGTCTTTTCAAGAAAATTTATCTAAAACCTAAGTGGTAACCAGACAATATTAGGATTACAAATTTCTTTATATATGCCTATCTTTCCAGTATGCATGGGTTTTGGTATAGACTTCTTGAGCAAAACAGTCGCGTATGGCCTAATCACTAGGGGTTGATGAGTTTTGGCAGTTTAGGGCAGAACAACAAAAAAAGGAAGGAACAGTACAAAGTTTGACCTACTGCTCAATTATAAGGAGGTCTTTACCACTTCTAAAATCACATCATGTAGATATTCTCGAGTTTGGACAAGCTTTAACTCTTTGTGCTTTTTCACGTGGCCATTCTCAAGCTAGCGAAGGCATATGAACCATAAAAATGTAAATTATACCACAAGTATAAAGCCTAGACAAAAGACTAGACTGTAGGAGATGGAAGTCAGAGAAATAAGCTATTAATTCAAATTAAGCAAATAGCAACTTTGCTCAGTAGGCTTTCTTTCCCAGTTAGGCCATTTTGTACTTTGGTTGCCCAAAGACCAATGCAACAGATAGGTCTGGAAGAAAGTTTAAGTCATGTGCTAATTAAGGAAAGCACCATTAGCCCCTAACAAATGTGAGTGGGTGGAGCTGATTTGCAGCTGTGAAATCATGGGACAATCAAAATTATCAGCTGGGACTGTGATGAGACATACCATTCCTGGTTTATATTATGTTCCTAAGAACTTGCGAAAGAGCCACCTTAAATTACCTAATGCCAGAGTCTAGAATCTAATAGCTATAATTATATTTCCTATAAAAATTTATTTGAAATAAGAAAAATGAGACAACATACAATTACATGGTAATTTAGCAGCAGCCTTCCAAAGATGTTTATGATCCCAAGTCAATCTTGTAGTTTTATATAAATCAAAGGAATCTGAACCAAGGCAGTCTGAAAAGGAACAGTAAAATCAGTATTTTTCATGTGCACCACAGACTTCCTAAAACAGCCATCTCCAGGGGTTTGGGCACCAGGAAGCGGTTTTGTGGAAGACAGTTTTTCCATGGACCAAAAAGTTGGAAGTGGGAAGTGGTTTCAGGATGATTCAAACATTACATTTATTGTGCACTTTATTGCCTCCTTGTAATATATAATGGAATAATTATACAGTTAGCCACAATACAGAATGAATGAGGGCCCTGAGCTTGTATTCCTCCAACTAGACCTTCCCATCTGGGGTAATGGGAGACAGTGACACGCAAAGCCTGTTGCTTATGTCCAGTATATAGATTCTGAAATCTTGTTTTGGTTGCTATAACTGCAGATGGGATAGGGGAAACAGCAGCAGGATTTTCAGTGCTCTTGTTGCAGTCTCAAGAAGTATACCTCGACTTTATTCCACAAGGTTTATACATCTGAAGTTATTTCAAACATACCTTTAAGGACACCATCATTTGTGATCTAATGCAATTGGACCTTGTCAAGTCAGTTCACTTGCCTATTCACAAATAGGTCACAAGTGCATTCCTTTTGAGTTTGGTGGTCTTTTGTGGTTTGAAAGTAATGCTCAAACTCTTAAACTCTGAGATAGGCGATCATGCATCAGATGAAAGAGAGAAGGCCCTATCAAAACTTCCTCTAATGTATGAAACATCAGAAATTACAATCTTCACAGCTGCCCCATATCCATTTGACTTTGAATGCAGCCACTTTATCTGCCAGCTTAAACACAGTTTTCTCCTCTGAAGTGACAGAATCAGTTCTCTGAGCAAGTTGAATATGTCACAATAGGTTAGCAAGTTTTATGGCCTATGTCAACTGCAATGTGCTGCCAGTAATGATTTTTTTCTAAATCTCTCGTAATAAAAACACCAGCCAGTGATTGACCTTCTGTGGTTAAGACATGTGCTCTGCATCCGTTTGAACTTCTGTGTATAAAATGTGTTCTGCATCTATCTCACAGAGCTGTATGACAGACACAGGGGCATGCCCTTTAAAATGGTTGACAGTTTTAATCCTGCAAAATGTCATTTTAAGTCACACTTTTCAGCTAGCCAGCATTTTTATATGGGTGATATAGGACAGAGACTCACATTCAAAAGCGACTTATTTGAACAAGTAATGAAATCAAAAAAGCTGTCCACTGATGGCAGCTGCTCCATGCATCTCTCTGTCATCACAAAATGACTGGCTCCACTTTCATAATATATAATCATTTAGTTGTTCTGAAGCTGTGGTGTCAACTGGAGCAAAAGTGCACATAACCTGTCTTAATGCACATTTTCTTAAAAATGTATCACACGAGAACAAGTATTATTGCCTCGTCAACAGTGTCCGACTTGCCAACCTAGATTGTGTACCACAGTGACTCACTGGTGTGCTAAAATTTGTGGTTCAATGTCCTCCACTTTTTCATGAATTCATCTTGCTGTGGTGATGGCCAAAAGATGAACACATGCTTTTGAACTGTCATCTGTCCTAAAAACTCACCATAAATGTCTTTAACAGAAGGCAGATCAACTCCTCACCAAAAGTAAAGGGCTTCTTAGCTTCACCAGTGCAGTTAGTCTCTTGAATGATGCTCTCAGCAGACACATTTAATGAAGTGATGGCCTTTAAGAATTGCTTCTGTTCTTTGTATTCATATTTTTCCTCTTCTGAAAATTCCAAAGGCTTCCCTTTTAATGTTTGATCTCTTGTAGCAGCAGTTTTAAAGGTTTTGCAGCTTCACTGGATGTTCAGTCACTATACACTATAGAAAGAGGGACTGGAGACTATAAATTGCCTATTGCCTATTGCGATGAGCTAGTAATCAAGTAGGATTGTTGGTATTTTTTTTAAATGTAGCTTTGTGTTAATGTAGTTTTGGAGTTTTCTGCTGACTTATGTGGGGCCTTGCATCCTTGAGCTTGTCAAAGAAACTCTCCAGGGATGTTTGTTTTTAACTCATTTTAGCCAGGGTTACTTTGTGGACTTAGCAAAACTGTGACTGAGGTGAGTGCAGTGTAAGAAGGAGGTGCTGATAGAAGTGGTAAATTCCGTAATTTGTGGGCCATGGATGGACTCAAATAGGCATCAGATTTGAAGTGGAATCCTGCCACCAGAGGCAGCTGTACAACTGAAGTATGTCACCTTGCCACTAAACCCTTCCACAGCACAGCTTAATCGGCACTTGCTGCACACTGAGTTTTGATGAGTCTGTAAGCCGTTGATTTATTATGGTCTCTGCTCAGTTAAACCTCTATGCTAATGTTAGTCTCAGTTTGCAGCCGCTCCCCCACTAGCATCACCACCTAAGGCCATCAGGCTTTTGATTCTCACAAGGAGCACACAACCTACACCCACCCATGTGCAGTCCACAGTGTAAGATTTGTGTCCTATGACAATCTAATGCTACCACGGGTCAGATGGGAGGCAGAACTCAGGCAGTAAGTTGATCAATGGAAACCAACGGTAAAACAGATGAGGCTTTGCTGTTCACTTGCTACTCACTCTCTCCTGCTGTATGGCCTGGTTCCTAACAGGCCACAGACTGATATCTATCCATACTGTGGTTTGGGGGACCCCTGTGCCAAGGAATGGTATTAAAATTATCTATCAAGAGCACTTTAACATTTAGTATTTTTTTCATTAAAATTAAGACTTATTAATATAATTCCCTTTATACAGAATACATGTTAATTCAATAAATGAAGAAACAAATGAATAATAAGGGTTATGCCTCCAAGGTATTGTATTTGCAGGGTGGGTAGCTAGCACCAGGTGGTACTAATATGGATGAGCAAAGTTTCCTTTCTTTCAGGTGGGCCATCTCTGTCATCAGCTGTCTCAACTTCACTTTGGGCAGATATTTATTTTCTATGTAAAGATTCATAAATGTCTAAAGATATTTGATATACATCAACTACCTAGGAGAGACCAGTTTTACCGTATCAGTGGGCTCACTATTCGGTCCTCAGCCCTGCTCTATTGTGGCTGTGGTAGCAAAGCCAGGACTCCCAGCCAGTGCCATGCCAGTATCAAGAAGTGAACTCAGAAAGGAGTTATTGGCATCAGAGAAGCACATCATTAATAAGCTGGGATTTTATCCTCATCGACAGCGGTTACACATGAGAACAGAGGAAATAGTAGCACCCTATCTTCTGATTATTTTTTAAAGCTTCTGGAAATTCAGATAATTACAAGAAACCAATATGTTTTTAAAATTGAAAGACAAAATTAACCTGTGGAAGGAAAGAAGTGAATGACTGACACACACACACACACACACACACACACACACACACACACAGCTTACATCTTCAGCATTCATTGTTTTAGACTTTCACTCAAAATATGATAAAGCAGAGATCTGAATTTGAATTGCTGTGGAAACTCTGGTTTTCAAGCCCTTTGAATCTTACTTTTCTCTTGAAGATTTCCTGTGCTAAAATCCTGGCTTAATTGTCAATTAGCTCACAATTTCTAGGTAAACTACCTTCTAGGTATGTGGCAGGTAGATTCTAAAATGATCCATCTCTCCTATTATACACACACACACACACACACATTTGTGTAATATCTCCATGAATGTGGGTAAGAAGTATTATTTGCTTCTAACAAATAGAGTACATCAGAGTGCTGAGATATCAGTCTCGTGATTGTTAAAGTCTGTGACCTGTCTTGCTAGCAGACTCGCCCTTGCCAGTTTTCACGGACCAGGTTGTCTTGTTGGTGAGGCCCATGTAGTGTGGAACTGAGAGCTTCTTCTAGACAACAGCCGGCCAGCAGGGCCTGGTGGCTCACGCAAGTAATCCCAGCCCTTTGGAGACAACTGGAGATGAGTCCCTCAACAATTCCTAAAAGACAGTGCTGCCAACGATCATGTACATGAACATAAACACGGATGATGATCTTTTGCACAGGAAGCTTCAGATGAGGCCCCGGCTTTGGCCCACACCCTGAACTGCAGCCCCCTCAAAGACCATAAAGCTTGTTCTGAGCTATGACCTGACCAATAGCAAAAGTAACATAGTATTTGTTGTTTCAAAGCACTACATTTTCGTTCATTTGTTACATAACAGTAGATAACTAATACACCATGTCTTACTTTTCTCTTCACGATTAGGAAAGAATAGTCTTCTCCCTTCAACTTGGACTATTTTGAGAGTTAAATTAGTTGATACCTACAAGGTGCTTACAACAGTGCTTGGTACATGTGCACACTCAGCTGTGTTCATGTCTTCTCAAGCAGATCTTAGAAGTGAGAAAGGGAGGGTGACAGGAGCCAAGAAGGATGTTCCAGCGGCACTTCAAGCCAAATGCAAAACTGTGACATCACAGGGGCAGAGGGAGAGGGTTTTTCCTCTTATACACTCTGGGGAGCTTTGCCGCAGTCCAACAGAGATGCAGGAACATGCCAGGAGCCAGGGGAACCCTGTCTTCATGGGGCAGAGGCCTGGCCTCAGCCTCTTGGGTGGCCCTGAGGACTTGTGGGTTTATCCTGAGGACTTTTGACAAATTTTCTAGGGAACACTGGAAACAACTGGGTTAGCCTGAGCTGTGAGCCTTGGAGGGCTGGTAAGTCCTCCCATGACGACCTGTGGCTGAAGCTCCTGTTAAGATTTCTGATTGTAACCCCAAAGGGTCAGGAACTGTGCTTGTTGTCTACCTAGTTTAGTGTTGTGTCCTCGGAGCCTAAATGATTCAGTTGATGTAAAGAAGTATTGACTAAATGACATTTCCATTACACCAACAGCTGTCAAATGTTGTAGCTTCATACTTTGAGATTGCAGCACACTTTTCACAGAACTTTCTCTTGCCTTACATTTTATCAATACAGGAAATGGATCCATAGTGACCTTGGTCTAGAAGCTCAGAGGAAATAAACTTACTTGGGATTCAACTCTGACATGACCATCTGCAATTTGTCTTGACATCCACATAGCAGTTTCAGGGCAAAAATGGAGAAGTGAAGTATTTGGCCTGAAAATCCTCTCACATAAATGCTGGTGTGGGCTTCGCAGACATTTTGTGCTCCCTAAGGCCTTACGACTTTCCCTATCTCTCTTGTTTCATAATGAAGAAGGACAAGCAGTTCTACTTATGAGCCAAGACCAACTCTAGGTCCTCTTACTCTCACATAATGTGATTTGCCAACAGTATATTGAAAACAAACACACTCCAACAGAAGCTAGATCAATCCTAGATCTGTAGTTCTTTTATCAGATATTTAATTTCATTAATTTCATTTTCAACCTGAAGGTAAAGTTCTAAAGCAAGTCCTCGAGTCACTTTTTAAAGCTTGTGTTGCCACAACCCACATGCCCTGTTGTCTTTGTTTAATCCATCTCCAGATCTCTCTGATCCCCAGCATTCAGTGAGCCAGCGACATCCCAATTCTGCCCACCCACTTCTCTACATCTTACGGAGAAACATATTACAAACAACACATTTCCATTTCTTCCCTTCCTTATAGGGTCACACAATTATATTCCTTGGAGAAATAGAGCAAATTGACTCTGCTGAACTAGGATAGCTTCAGCTTCTTTCCGTGTTTGGTGAAATGTTCATGAAGCTTGTAAAAGAACACAGGCATTTGTAAAACAGCACAAAGAAGGCTTCTGAGAGAAACAGAAGGCAAGTAAGACTCTGCAGGGCTGATCTGAATGCAGATTCCATCTAATTATTTCAGACTTTTTATAACCAGTTATTATATCTGGTCTGTGTTGAGGAAACTTCCAACGTAAAAGACCCAGCCACAGTAAAATACAAAGAGTATCAACAGTGTATCATGAGCTACCCTAAAACGTCTCTGATGACACAAATCTTTGAATCAGGATTAAAGTACAGGTGGCAAGGACACCAACTAAGGGACGTCGGAGAAAAAGTACCCTATTTCCTTGGCCCTGAGGTAAAATGGAAGCTGGGCTTATCTACAATAACGTCCAGTCTCACTCAAACATTTTTTTCCCCAGCAAATCAGATAATCTGAGCCAAGAGGGCTGATATTAGACTACACATGTGGTCAGGACAATTTTTCCTACTTTTCATCTGCTTTTGTCTCTGCCTCTGAAGTCCTAGGTTTGATATCATACTTTCACTTTGCTATTTTCACAATAAGAGGAAACTTGCCCCAAAAGTCACATGAATCCATCTCGATAAGTGCAAACAAACAACTTATTTGAGATGAAGGGCCCTTCACATTAGTATAGTACATTTAAATTTTTTTAACCCTTCTTATAACTACTTATTTTAACTTAAATATCATCTGATGATGGCTCAAGTTTCCTAATGTAACATTTGGGGAAATAGGGACATAGGCAGATACTCAAGAGTCTCACAACACAGAACTAGGAGAGCTAACATCTCTTGATTCCATTTTGACCTTTTTTCAGGAAAACTCAAATACTTTAGGGCGGGAGAGTTAGCTCAGTGGTTCCGGAGCCTGTCTTGCAGGCGCAAGGGCTGGGTTCAATTCCCCGGTAACCACATAACAATACTGGGTGTGGAGACCCACACCCAGCAGCAACCAGTACCACATACCACAGTGCCGGGCATGGTGGCTCACGCCTGTAATCCCAGCACTCGGGAGGCAGAGGCAGGAGGATTGTGATGTGAGTTTGAGGCTGAGCTCAGGGCCAGCCTGAACCACAAAGCGAGACCC
>PVIR01040658.1:0-13234 GCA_004026965.1 Petromus typicus | reverse complement strand
ACTTTCACATCTCCATGTGGCTTCAGGTGTGCAGAAAGCCCGAAGATGTGCAGGTAATTGAAAAGAAAACAATTGACGATACTTCATTTCTGCCACCGAGCCTGTTTGGGATTCTAGTGTTGAAGTAGAAGGTTCTGCTCCATAGTCTGTAAGACTCATGTGCACTAGGAAGATGGCTGCATGTGGGACCTGTGCTTCCGGGTTCTGTAAGATCCAAAAACTGAATGTGGGATGTGACGAGGGAGACTGAATCAATACACAAGAGAGGCCTGTCCTGCTTGGCCTTAACACACCCCTGATGCACCGACTTGTAAACAGAAGACTTCTACTTCGGCTCCCAGTTTCTCATGTCTCCGATCACAGTCAGATGTTCTTGGGTGTTTTCCTTCTGTGTCAAGGGAGCAGGTTGGAGCAGGGAGCCCAGCACTCACCATGGCCAAGAGGGAAAGGGGAGCAGGGCCCCAGTTCTCTTGTGTGGGACCTGCCCAATGACTGAGGCTTTCCTACCAAGCTCCATGTTAAATCCTCACCCTTCCCACACCCAGGGCTGAGCTCTGTGATGGGAAGAGGGGCCCAGGAGACCAGACCTCGCACAGCACCCCACAGAGCCCAGTGCGGCGAGGCCCCTCAGTGTCCCTGTAGGCCCACACCACTCAGGAGGAGGAGCTCCATCACCCCCAGAGCACCCACCAGGGCCACGGAGGACTCGTGCAGGAGGGGCTTCCTCCTTCTCCTCCTGTGGTGTCAGGGCCTCCAGGTCTGTCCCAGCACACTCATCACACACAGGTGCTCTTTCTCCTTCAAAAACAGTTAATAACTGGTATTGGTTGAGTTCTTTTATTTGATGTTATACTACATTTTTGTTTTTTAAATAAGAAACCTTAATAGTTACGAATCTTCATTCTCTCCAGCATTTACCATCTAATTTTCTCCATAATTGCTTAATAAAGGTCCAGACTTAAAAAAAAAAACAAACCTTGTGGCCCTAAGCAGTGTTGTATCATTTTGCCCGGACCCCTCTGCACGCCCCCCTTCTTCCCCTCCCCAGGTCTCTCCCCTCGAACACCCTGACCCTCCTTTGGGCTGTTCTGGTGCCTCTCCTTGGCCCCTCGGCTATGGTTTTCCTCCCTGGTTCACAAGGTGCTCCTTTGGGATGCCGGAGAGTGTCGGGTCCTGTTCCCGAGGGCTACTCATCTGGCATCGAACCACGGGCGGGGGTCATCACGCGGAGACGAAATGGTGGAGAAGCCTTTATTGCCTGTGCTCTCAGCCGTTATATACAGCCCCACTTCCTTGTTCCCAACCACCCCAAACCAGTCTTATAGGGGGCAGTCTCTGTCTCTGTTTTCCCTTAATCGCTGTGGCCCAGAGGGGCCAATGTTTAGCTGTTTACGTGCTGCCTTGCACTTCCTTGATGGAGCCGGCGTTGTTTAGCCTCAGGGGACCCTACATCTCCCCCCTTCTTTAGACACCAAAAGGGCTTGACTAGTGCCTGTCTTAGGTTGAGGACGATGCACTTCACTGCTTACCCGTCATCGGGTGTACCAGCGGTGCCAGCGGATACCCCTGTCTTAGGTTGCTAGTGCTGCATCTCCTTCTTACCCATCTTTGACTACCTGTCCATCATGCTGAGCCAAATGTAGGAGGAGGGGTCTCCAGCTTCCATCGCCACGAGGGCCTGACATACAACATGTAGCTGTTGGTCATTGAATTATGAAGAAAGAATAGGGCGTGAGCGGAATGCAGGGGTTACTTGCTGAGAAATTAAGCCAGGCAATAGCAAAACAGAGCTTGTGGGCCAATTGGAAGGTCTCTGTGGTATTGGTCCATCAGATGACAGCCTTGCCCACGTTTGCGTTGGTCGTGAAGACAGAGGGGAAGAAGAGGGCATCAATCCCCACTGGCTGAAGAATCGATGGGTTCTGGACAAATGCCCATCTTGTCTCACTCTCTGGGTGTGTGAACGGGATGCACAAGACGAGAAGGAACCCAAACAGGAACATCAGCATCTGTTGGATAGACACAAACAGAGCCCCTGCTGGCCACCAGCATGGGGTCAGGGCCTTTCCACGTGCCCGTTAAAATATCTTTCCACATGACCACAGGAAGGTTTGAATCTACCCATGGCTTTACATGTCTATCCATTGCAGCATTTCCCGAATTATCTGTTGTCAAATAGTTGAGTGTCAAAAGCACTCGGTGGAGTTGATTAGAAGGAGACTGAGGTAAAGACAGAGGCCCCCCTTGTTGCTTTTCTAAGTAGTTTTTTAAAGTTTGGTTGGCCCTTTCTACAATTCCCTGTCCAGTGGGGTTATAAGGAATACCAAATTTGTGTTTAATGCCCCACTCACGAAAGAAACATTCTAGCTGTTTGGAGCTGTAGGCAGGGGCATTATCAGTCTTAATAACCTTGAAATTGGATGCCCGAGGCGCCTTCTTGTAAACAGGAAGCCAGGAAGGGAGGGGCAGTAGGCTCTGGGTGCCATCTTAGGTGCGCTTTTTGAAAATGCTGATCACGCATCTCGTCTAGACGCCTCTGTTTAAGATCTTTCAGCTTATTTCTGGTCTCTCTAGCAGCCTTTTCTAAAGGCGCAACCTGTAGCTGCTCTTCCAGCCTCTCTATCTCTTGCTGTAGCCCATTCTCTGCTTCACTGTCTAAGTCCTCATCGTCAGTGTAAGTCTGCAAATCACTCTTCCCTCCTTGTACCGCTGTCTAGGTCTGGACTGCGAACTTCACGGAGGAGACCTCCGCGGCGCCTTCATGATCTTTCCCTGAGCGAATGTCTCCTTCAATCTTTCCCATTTGTACTTCTAGTTTTTCCCCCTGCTCTAAATCTAAATCCTAAAGTGACTGTTGGGAGACCTTGGAGTGACTGTTGGACATCTTGGAGGGTCCTCTCACTATCCTCGAGAGCCTCTTTCACTTTTGCCTCGTTAGTCAAAAGCGTATCTCGCACCAGCCTCCAGAGGGAGAAGGCAGCCACGGGGAAAGAACTGGGTCATCTCTAAGAGCCTTTTGGAGATCGTTTTTGACATGGTCCCAGTCAGACAACATAAGGCTTCTGCCGTGCCGAAACCAAGGACTGAAACGATCGGCAGTCTCTACCAGTAGCGAGGCACTCTCTGCCTTAATAGCAGTGCCATTTTCTTGTAGGAGGAGGCAGACCTGCTGCTCCATAACCTGTCTAGAGTGGGAGGACCCCATAGCAAGACGGTCCTGAATTCAATACACCCCTACTTACTGTGCCGGCCTGGGGTGGCCCAGTGGCAAGTCCTCACGATGCCAGATCTTGGTTGGGACCTCCAGCTGTCGGGTCCTGTTCCCTAGGGCTACTCATCTGGCATCAAACCACAGGTGGGGGTCATCACGCGGAGATGAAATGGTGGAGAAGCCTTTATTGCCTGAGCTCTCAGCCCTTATATACAGCCCCACTTCCTTGTTCCCAACCACCCCAAACCAGTCTTATAGGGGGCAGTCTCTGTCTCTGTTTTCCCTTAATCACTGTGGCCCAGAGGGGCCGATGTTTAGCTGTTTACATGCTGCCTTGCACTTCCTTGATGGAGCGGCATTGTTTAGCCTCAGGGGACCCCACAGGAGAGCACTGTGAGAGTTGGACCGCCAACCACGCCTTTCACACTCGTTGGCCACATGTCCTCCAGTCTTATTCTCTGTATCCTTGGAACCTCTGTGAGGACAGCACAGATCAGGTCAGAGTTAAGTGTTTGGAGAAGTTTCCCTGACAGAAAAGCTCTCCCTGCTGTAGGTGGGACAGCCTCCTGGCAGGGGCTGCAAAGGGACTCCAGGATTCCTGTGCTGTGCCCCTCACCCCTGGCCTGACACTGCTCAGAAACTGAAGCTTTTCTCTTAAGGCCCTAGGTGATGGATCTGTTCTTTATTTGCAGAAGACATAATGCTGGATGAAGACACTGCTCACCCTCAACTCTGGGTGTCACAGGATGGGAAACGTGTCAAGTATTTGCCAAGAATGCGAGATGTCCCTGAAAACCCTGCATGATTTACTTCTCTCTGTGCTGTGCTGGGTCAGAACGCATTCTCTGGTGGTAACCATTACTGGGAGGTGGGCGTCAGAGGGAATGACATGTGGACAATAGGACTATGCTTGGATTCAGTTAGCAGGGAAATGCATTTCAGGGACACTCATCCAGAGAATGGATTTTGGAACATTAGCAGGACTTCCAACAATTACCAGGCTCTTGCTCTACCCCATTATCATTTAGATGTTGTAGCCCATCCCTTAATAGTGGGTATTGTTTTGGAGTATGAGGAAGGATTGATCTCTTTCTATGATGTGAAACAATTTAGTGTTCTCCACACTTTCAAAAGCAAGTTTACTCAGTCCCTGAGGCCGTAGTTTTTGACTGAAAATTCCTCTCCAGGATATTATCCTGGTCTAATCATCCTCCCAGGGCCACCATCTGGTGAATCTGCTCCTCCCTGAAGCACCTGAAATCCTTCTGCAGGGCTCACTCCTCTAGGGTAGGATGCTGCAGGGCAGGGCTGGGCCTCTGCCATCAAGGGTCCAGATCTCTTCTCAGCTCTGTGGAAAGTTAAGTTTAATCCCTTCATTTGTCCATTTCCACTGCTCACCCTGCAGCCCAGCTTTCCCTAATACACTTCCTTTAATCTCTGTTAGCTTCAAGTACTGCAGCTTCTTCCTCTTCCTCCTCATTTGAGTATGAGATTCTGAAAAGATTTGGCTGCTTTCCTCAGGAGATCACGGCCATGCCTTTCTCATGTGCTTCAGAAGAGAGCAACAGTATTTCCCTATTTCACCCAAAACTTCGTAGTTGACTGCTGCTTATCTGCACAACCAGGCCTGTGCTTAAATCCCTTCTGTGTGGGATCAAAGCAAACAGTACAGCTGAGTCTTGTCAGCAGGATGACTCGCAAGGACATGCACATGTTCCAAATGTCATACATGGCCCAGCATCCCTTTGCAAGTTTTTTTTATTATTATTCTGTTTTAAGTTCTATTTAACTGAGAATGATGATATGCATGGGATATATAAACAAGTATTTGATGAGGGATGTGTAAACCTTGTGAACACATTATGGCTGCTTGCCATAATCGTATTGAAGGAGTCATCATCTCCCATGCTATGCTTTGAATCTCTAGAACATGTTCCCTTCTAGGTGAGTATTTGCTCCTTGTGACTTCCGTGTTCCTGCCCTGCCCTGTTGTCTGGTATCCTGTGTTTTACTCTGCTTTTATGAACCTAACATTTTAATATGTGTTTTTATATTTCACATGTTTCTTTAATAAATCTCAAGACAACTGGGTTTCCCAGTTACAGGACATCTCTCCTCTCCATGAAAGGGCTACATAAACTGTGAGTGTTCAGTAGAACCCGTGCCAGTAGTTCCCAGCATCCACATATTAAACAGTGGCAGTTCTCCAAACACTCATGTTCCAACCTAGGAGAATTATGACCAAATCAGTGAGGACAGAACACTGAACTCTCATAATGATAGTGGGACTTTAAATGTGGCAGATGCCCTGGGAATATTACAGGGAGATTCTCACAAACATGCAGTCATCTAGCAGTGATCAGCAGCTGCTAGATTTCTGCTGTCCAGAAATGTAAGACGACAAATACAGGAGCTACAGCAAACATTTCATGGCTGCTTCTTTGTTATTTTGTGAAAACTGAAGAAATACAAAATTCTGATTCAGACAATTTATGAATAAGCTTTAGTACATTTACAGAACTGATATAATTTAAAGTAATACAAATTGCTATTTCAGTGAACAATATAATTATCAGAGAAATGCTGAGCAAAATGTACTCAGTCTCTGGGGCTGCATCCTGTTTGTTGCCACGTGTCTGAGCTCATGAACACACATGATTACCCTCACCACTCACTGCTTCTGTGGGAAGAAAAAACCCTATGATTTCTTTGACCATCAGTATATCTGTGCCATCTTCATGTGAGTTTGAAAACAGCTGGACTCCGAGCAAGGGCTGAGTCTCCCAGAGTCACGGCCTGGGGAGTAAGTGATATGAACGGGTCCCTGGGAGCTCAGACATCTCACACTTGGCCCTTCTGCGATCGTGGTGTCTGCGTGCTGGGTGGACTGAATCTGCAGCAGTGGTCCTCGGCCCTCAGATGTGCTCAGGATGTGCTCAGAACCTGTGAGGCTCCATCAGCAGTGCCTGTTTCACAGCCCACGTTAGATTCCTGGACTTCAGGCTCTTGGTCAGTGTTCTGTTGAACATGAAAATGTCTCTGTACAGTGTCATGAACTTGTGGGAGTGTTAGGGAGTTGACTGGATAGAAGTTAGGATCTGAGTAGATAGTAGGAGGTGGAGACTGGTCAGAAGACAGTGGTTACTCAGTGTTTATCCCTGAGATCTTCTCCATTCACTCTCTGGACCCCATGTGTTGGGCAGCTGGCCTCTGCCATCCCCTCTGTCACTCTGCCAGCCCTGGAGACAGTTTCCTGTGGGTTGGAAACTCAGTGAACACTGAGCTAAAACAAGTCCCTCCTCTGTTAAGACTCAGAAGCCTTTGGAACTGGCTTATGGGCAGAGCATGGAAAGTTTTGTAGATGCAGCTATGAGAAGTCCTCAGGATGCTACGGGCTGAACATGGTGTAAGATCCTGCTCAGAGCTCAGCAGGGCAGATCACTGACAGAGGCAGAAGGTAAAGACCAGGTTTCAGTGGTTTCGCAGAAGACTTCACTGGCAGTTGGAGTCTGGGTCATGTGTGTTCTACTCTGGGCAAAACTCCTCTATATTTTCCTGAAACCGTGTGGGAGTCTGAGGTTAAGAACATCAGACTAACAAAATTGCCAGAGGAAATTGTCAGACTAACATTTAACATGTAGCATGAATATGGTTCCAGGCTTTTAGACAGGTTATACTGAAAATGAAGAACAAAAAGCCCAGGTTTGCCAAAAAGAAAGTGCTTATAGCAGCTTAGTTTGTGATTGCTAAGTCTATACAACCCAAATGTCCATCAACTGGAGACTGGATGCAGAAGATGTAGTTCTTTTATAGAATGGAGTATTACTCTGCGATTAAAAATGGTAAGATTGAGTCATTCATTCTCAAATGGATGTACCTAGAGGATGTCCTTATAAGTGAAATAAACAGGTCACAGATGTGTAAATATTGTTTCTTTTCCCTGGTATGAGAAAATGAAGTTGTAAATGAGTTGTGGTACATGTAGTTGATATTGTGAAGTAGAAAATATTTAAAAAGAAAGAATGTAAGGGTAAATAATGAGGGGGAAATGAATGTGGTAATAGTAAAAAAGAAAACAAAGATTGTGTATATAGGGTGTGGGGGTTGCAGGGCAGGGGGAAAAATGAGAATCAAGTCATGTCATATTGTGGTACAAACTCTTAAATGTTAAATGTGATTATGATGTGTTTCATAATATACCAATAAATATAATTTTTTAAAAAAGAAAGTGCCATAAAGATGGGCAGAGAAGAAGTGGGTTAGAAACCAAGCATTTTGGATCAGCACCATAGGAAGAAATGCTTGAGGGCATCACAAGACCAATCAAGGCTCCACCCCTTAAAGGTGAAAGATGTTGCTTTGAGAAGAGAGACCAACCAGCCTTTTGGAGAAGAATGGCCCCCTCACTCCCAGGGTTTCATTAAATATGCTCAGCCACCTGGCTTTGAGGGACCTGTAAAACAATGACTCAGGGGACATATCCCTCGTGCCATACCAAGGAGACCTGGCTTCAGCTGGCAGCACACCTTGGCAAGCTAAGTGTGGAACTAGTTTCATAGGGGTGCAGACGGCAAGAGCTGTGGCTGGGGTCAGAGAGGTTTCCACCAGATCTCAGAAGAGGCCTTCAGGTCCAGGCAGGGTACCATGAGAGCTGTGGGCATCCAGCACCAGAGCAAACTGACAGTACAGTGGAGACCCACAAGGTAAGAGAAGCCAGGAATATGAAACATCTGAGGAAAACTGTAAAACTGAAGAAAGCCACAGCGTGCCCTGGGTGCTGGGAATGGACCTACAGGACTTTCTATTTGCCCAGTTTGGTACAATTCTTGGTGGGGCCCATTTCTTTCCATATCCTTGTTTCTCCATCTTAAATTGAGAATATTGATTCTCTGCCATTGTATGTTGATATTGTTTCTCTAATTTTGGGCATTTAAAAGGGTTGATAGGTTAGAGTTTGATTTGAGTCTAAAAGGACACTTTGGACATAGACTTTTCAGAACTATTTAGATTAAGACTCTTAAAAATGATATTGATGGGCCGGGGTTTAGCTCAGTGGTTCTGGCGCCTGTTTTGCAAGCGCAAGGGCCTGGGTTCGATTCCCCGGTAACCACATACAATACTGGGTGTGGAGACTCACCCCAGCAGCAACCAGTACCACAGTGCCAGGCATGGTGGCTCATGCCTGTAATCCCAGCACTCAGGAGGACTGCTGTGATGTGAGTTTGAGGCTGAGCTCAGGGCCAGCCTGAACTACAAAGTGAGACCCTGTCTCAAAAAAAAAAAATGATATTGATGTATTCTGCATTCAGTGATATGCGTGTGTCTTTGGGGGCCAGGACTGGAATGCTATGGTTTATATTTAGATTCCCCTAAATTTTCTGTTCTTATAGGTGGGGATTCTGGTGACTCATTAGAAGGGATATGGTCTTATGAGAAATTAATTTACCTTCCAGACTCTGCAAAAAATGAGGGCCTCCAGAGGAGCATGGGTGGCCGCTCCAGGAGGTCCAGTGCTTACAGTTGGTAGCATCTTCATGGGTAAATGGCAGGTGTCCAGGATGCAAAGCTGTGGAGCATTGCCAGTTACACCTTGATTTAATTTAATTTTTAATTGAGGTAATTGGTATATTTTAAGTATTATGATGACATTCACCCTTGAGAATTTGTTCCTTTATATGATATATCTTGATTCACTCCCCTGCCCTCCTTTCAACCCTTCAACCTCCATATACATGAGCTTTGTTTCCATTTTTTTCTTTTTATCTACAAATGTTTTATTTTCCTACTTTTCTTTCCCCTGCCTCTTCCCTTCCCTTTTGAAGATTTTCTTCCTATTTCACAACACTTATTGTATATTTTGGACCTCATTTACACTTTAAGTTTCTCACACTAGATAAATGACATTGTATTTATACATCTGTGTTTTACTTATTTCATTTATAAATATGACCTCAAGGTGCATCCATTTAGTTATAAATATCTCATATTTATCATTCTTTATGGCTGAGTGATACTCCATTGTATGAAAAAAACATATCTTTATCCAGTCTTCAGTGGAAATTCCTCAAAGAACTAGGTGTCTAGGTGTCTAATTCCTCTAGGACTAGGTGTCCCATTTGACCCTGATATTTCCATGCTGAGCATATTCTCAAAATAATTAAAAGCCTCATACCACAGAGACATATGTGTACCCATGTTCATAGCAGCACAGTTTCAATAGCTAAATCTTGGAAACAGTCCAAATGCCTATACACTTTAATTTTGTAGATTGTCTGCTTTAGCCTCAGAGTTCAGGCTGAAACCTGCTGTGGGGCAGAGATGCTGCAGAGTCGCTCCTGGAGCAGCATCCAAGCTGCATGAGGGATCATTGAGCAAAATCAGTGAAGGCTGTGCTGACTCATGTGGTTAAGGCCCAGTGTGCAGGCCTCCGCCTGTCTTCCCTCCTGAGGGCTGCGCTCAGTGCATCCTTGGGCTGACAGCCCACACGTAGCTCCAGTCTGTCTGGAAGACTGGTGTGGGGTCAGGGAGGGTTATTCTCAGGCTAAGGTTCTATAGTGTTTTCCTTCTTAGGTTCTGGACTTGCCTGGGGCATGTCCCCCCACCCCCACCCCCGTTTAATGTCAGTGCTACAGGAATGACTAGTCTGCCCTCTGCTTGTTTCTGCATTGTGGTCCAAAGCATAGAAATCAATTTTCTAGGCTCACAGCTGAGAAGGGATTTGCTTCAGAATGAACCCCGCCATGGATATGACCCTTGTGTGACTAGAGGAGACTGTGGCCCTCAGGTCTTTGTGCTGGGGATGAAGTTATGTGAGCTGAGCTGGAATGAAGACTGAGCAGAACACAGACTGGGGGCAGGGCAGTGGTACCAGGCTGGGGTGTGAGTGTGCCCCTCCACAACTCAAGTTTCATAGTGTGATGGCACTGAGAGGTGGGACATATATGGTGCCTGGTGGAGTCTCTCATCCTGTAGTTGGAGTGAAAGCCTCAGTCGGAGCCTGGACGCAGGGCCCAGCTGTCTTCTGCCCATTGGTTCCTGTCATAGCGGGTGCAGCACAAAGAGATCCCTCATCAGAGAGCATCACCTGCTACCTTGACCTTTCTGGCACTGGAACTGTGGGAAATAAACTTCTCTTTTGAATAAATTACCCAGACTCGGGTATTCTGCTATAGCACACATGTAGATTTAGACATTGGGTAATAATGATGCTCAGGGCCAGAGCAGGGATCATGGCACCATGACTGTGGACAGTCAGGGAAGCCACATAAATGTTATTTACCCTACTCTTCTCCTAAGTAATTGTATGTCACCAACATAAAATGTAAATTGTTTTTCTCCTAGAATTTAGCGCCAATTTTCTAATATTAACATAAACATTCTTCACATCTTTGAATCTTGCCCAATTTTCCATATAAGTACTCAGCATTTGCTGCTGAGTGGAGCACTGCACGGCTCCGTCACTGCTGTCAGGGATGTGGTGGATGGACTCCAGCAGCAGCAACAAAATTTTACATTGTTTTCCTTTATTCTCTAATCATACAAAGAAAATTTTTAGTTAAATTATATTACATTGCATAAATATCTATTTCTAGAGTAATATTTATTTCCATGTACATCTGATTGATTTATTCATGATTACACCATCTAGGTCTTCATGAACTATGTAGGGTGATTCTGCTTCTGATGTGCCCTAAATCCTTTGATTTCTACAATATTTATTTGAAATGAGATAGCACAAGAGTGAATTGAACCTACATTTCCCTCTTGAACTCACAGAGGTCCTCTGGACTCAGTCTCCAGAGTGCTGGATTACATGCATGCATACCCCATGTGTTGCTTTTGAAACTCCACATTCTGTCCCCAAATCTTCCTGGGGGTGCTGATCTCCAAGGACTCTTCCACTTGTTTTATTTAGCCAAGCACTTGAGCCATGAGTCTCCTCAATTTTATTACCTGTTATCAGCTTTTTTTTTTTTTCAGGATTTTCATATCTTTTTGGTTTGATTTTGTTAATTTGTATTTTTTCTAAGAATTTATCCATTTCTTATGCTCTCTGGTTTATTAGAGTATGTGTTTTTGAAGTAGTTTCTAATAAACCTCTTAAATTTAACAGTATATTTTGTGATTTCAACTTGAATTTGCACTCTTTTCTTTCTTTGCTAAGTTTGACTGTTTATTATTTTTGTTTCTGTTTCAAAGAAAATAAAGTAATCTTTTGTATTTTTATAGTTTTGACTTCATTGATTTCTACTCTTCTGTTTATACCTTTTTCCTACAAATTTTATTTATTATTATTTTTTTTCTGGTGCCAGGGATTGAACTCAGGGTTTTGCCCTTGCCAGGCAGACATGGTACCACTGGGTTAAATTCTCAGTTCACCTACAAGTTTTAGATTTGGATTGTACTCAGTTCTTGGAGGATCTTTAAATGCATCATTAGGTTATTTTTTCAAGGTCACTCTATTTTCCTATTTTTAAATTAACTTATTTTTAATTTTTTTCTCAGTACCAGGGATCGAACTCAGGACCTTGCATTTGCCAGACCCATCTTCTAGTTCTGACTATCTGTATGACCATTATGACAAATCAAATTTTACCTACATTGGACCTCCAATAAATATCTACTAAATGGGACACAGTTACTTCTACTAATAATAAAATAGTATTCAGCAGCCAGAGTGTAACGTTAACTGGTTATCTAGAGATTCATAAAGCTTAGAAGTGTTACTAATAAAGGTAGATGGTGTGGGGAACTAGAAAATGGAAAATGCAAAATCTGAGAAATTAATCAAAATTGAGAAAAGTGAAATGGGGTTCCCAGTGAGGACTAGAAGGAGATCAGTACTGTTAGTGAGAGTTGCAGGGAAGAAATAAAAAAAGAAAAAACAGAGAACAAAATATAGGAAGTAAAGATAATTTTAAAATCTTGAAAGAGGAAGAAGCAAAAGAGAAAAAGACTAATAAAAAAAGGCTAAAATACTACCATTTCTTAGAAAAGACAACAAAAGAGAAAAATAAGAATACTGAAATCTGAAAAACAGTGAATTAAACAAAAATTCATGTATTTTCGAAGTGATTTCTTCTCTAAGCTGCAGTCTTGGGACCCACCATTCATGATTTTTGAATGTGACATTGCTCTTCACCTAGTGGGTGATTTATCTTCTAAACTCAGCACTTTGGTGATATCCAAGATGATTCTACAGAAGTTGTTTATTAGTTCTCTACTTTTCTAGTAAAAATTTTTACTTTTAATTAGTTCTCTTCTTCAATAAATTGATCTCTAGAGTTCATTGTCCCATCTGAACCTGTCTCCAGGGAGGCAGAGGTAATGAACTTGGGCCCCCCTGCAGTTCCCCAGTTGTGGTTGTCTGAAGTTGGATCATGGAGGTGACACAGGTAAGTTGGGAGCGTCTCCCACAGGGCCGGAGGAGAAGGTACTTCCTCCTCTGATAAGCCCTCTAAGGTGCTGTGATTCCACTAAGCTAAGTTGTGTTCTGTCGTAAGACTGTAAGATGGAGGCAGGACTCTTCAGAAGTAATTCCAGCTGTTGACAATGTCCAAGTCAGGAGCTTATAAAAAAAATAATATGCCAAGACAGTGGGCTGCACTGTTTGTGAGAATGCGTAGATACAACTCAGCAGGTCAGTAAAGACCTCACACTCCTCTCTGTCAGTACCAATCTTCTTGCTCACATTTGCTCTTTGTTTTATTCCCCCCACTGCTTTGCCTAGTTATTCTTCCTTTTACTTGCCTGACAAATTTATGTAGCTTTTCAAATGAGAAAACAGATTTTTAAACATGTCTATCCTCCCTCACACCCAAACTCACTCTATAGTGGATCACAGGGAACAAGTCTTTCCAGTAAAATATCCTCATGTGAAATTAGGTTTCACTCCTCTACCAAGTCTAATAACATTTCCTGTCAAGACTATAAGAATGTAAACTAGTATTTCATACCATGTTGTCCCGCTAAAAAGTTTTGTTCTTTTTGATGAGAATACTAAATTTAGTTTATTATGTTTGG
>PVIR01040656.1:0-13224 GCA_004026965.1 Petromus typicus | reverse complement strand
GGATAAAAGTGTAAGTAATTTGATTTCAATTCTAGGTTGGCACACTCTGGAAACACAAAATGGGCAACTATGTCTTTAGAATTATTCAAATAAAGTACAGATGATCTACTATTGGACATGGCCAGAAGGCACTTTGGACTGAGTCAGGACAGTCATTCTTTTGTTGTTCATAAAGAAAGTAAATGTATCTAAAAAAAAAAAAAAAAACCCATATATTGAGTGCACCTCAAGCCACAGAAGTTTGAATTTCCTAGTCAGTGTTATAACAAGAGTTTTTATAATAAGAGTTCTTTGATACAGATGTATGTCTTTTACATGAGCATGTTGCAAAGAGTGTCCCCACAGAAAAGGTTTTACAAGCAGATGTAAGGCACCTCATTTTTCTAAGAATATATTCAAAGTGTTTAATATTTACTCTTTACTTGGGAGAAAGTGAGCTATTTACTTACATGTTTCTAGTGTAAAGTTCTGTTTTCTCAACAAAAAAAAACTACTGTATGAAATATACCTGAGCATTTAACTTTAAAAATGCATTATAAAATATATATTTTATTTTTTTTAAAAGCACATTATATCCAGGAGGCAAAATCAAGTGACTTCCACTTTACTTCTAAATAAAGTTTTATTGAAACATAGCTGTACCATTTCATTTAGTGGAATATATGACTAATTTTACACCCAAACAGAAGCACAGAAGAGTTGAAGCAAATTCTCTATGGCTGGTCCAGCCCAAAGTACTTTCTCTTGGCTCCTCTATTGAAAAGTATTGCTGCCTACACCTTGAGAGCTATGGTTCATGGACATAGGTTGAAAACTTCAGGCCTTTGTCACATAGGTCAGTTAAGACAGACATGGGAGATATAAAATATTGCACACTTTATGGGGAAGAAACTGACATAATATAACCCGATTACACGCGTTTATAAATTTTCTCTTGTCAATACCACATTAGATTCTAGTCCAGATATACATTTGGCAAAGTAAAACAAAGCAAAGCCAAAAGCCAAAGACTAAACTGCTTACTAGAGCACTATTTTAATACATCAAAGACTGGAAACAATTTTCAGTCAAAGAGGACAGTAAGGTAAGTGAATAGCCACCAAATTAGAGTAGAATGCAGATGTACATAGATTGAGAACTTTCCATACTAAAAAAGAATAATACCTAGGTACAGTATTGAGTCAAAAATTGTGGACTAAAGAATGTAGTAAGCTATTAATTATTAACAAGAATGGGAAGGGAGTATAAATGTACGTTAACATATATATTTCATTAATTATAAATCATTCAATGGTTGTACCATAAGTTTAGGAACACAGTATTTGTATCTATAAAATAAAATAAAAGGCTCATGCATAGTTTCAGTGATGCAGGTGGTGCAGTTTTAGTGATCTATTATGCAAAATGACAAATGTAATTAATACTAATGTCATTTTGCATAATAGATCACTGAAACTGCACCACCTGCATCACTGAAACTGTGCATGAGCCTTTTATGAAACATCTCACTTTTGCCTAGTTTAGTTTAGCACATGATCAGGGATGCCAGTCTAAGACAGCCTGCAGCCTGTGGAGAGCCAGTTTTCCCAGCATCCACTGTGAGAGGCAATCTTCCTTCCAGTGAAAACATCAGCCCTTTGTGTGAGATGGCAGAGCTGAATGTGCATGGACCTGGTTTTGTATCATCAGTTCCATTGATCCAAAATCTTTTATTTTATTTTAATTTTTTTTGTCAGTATCCTGCTGTTTTTAATCACTGTGGCTTTGTAATACAACTTGGAGTTCAGGGTTGTGATGTCCCCTGCCTTACCCTTGTTGCCCGGGATTGCTCTGGTTATTTTAGTCTTTTCTGGGTTCCAGATGTATTTTTAAATTACTTTATCCAATTCTGTGAAAATTGTTATTAGCATTTTCATTAAACAGGTTGTTTTGGTTTTTTGTTTGTTTGTTTGTTTGTTGTTTTCTTTTGTTTTGTTTGATACAGGGTCTTGCTTTGTAGTTCAGGCTAGTCCTGAACTCAGCCTTGAACTCACAGCAATCATCCTGCCTCTGCCTCCCAAGTGCTGGGATTACAGGTATGAGCCACCACACCCGGCACTGTGGTATGTGGTTACGAGGTATCCAACCTGGGTTCTGAGCTTGCAAGGCAGGCGCCAGAACCACTGACCTAAATCCCGGCCCTAAGACAGGATTCTTATTGGCTTTGTCAGTTGTTAGGAGATGACTTTCCACTCTGTCTTCATGCTGATTTCATACCCTCAATGCACTTCTTTTCAGTGAGAAGTCGGGAAAGTAATGCGCCAGCTCCTCATTCCTGGAGGTACCTTTTTCTCTTAAAATAGAACAAAGGCCGGGGATTTAGCGCAATGGTTCTGGTGCCTGTCTTGCAAGCTCAGGGGCCTGGATTTGATCCCCCAGTAACCACACACAATACTGGGCGTGGACTCCCACCAGCAACCAGTACCACATACCACAGTGCCGGGCGTGGTGGCTCACGCCTGTAATCCCAGCTTTTAGGAGGAAGAGGCAGGAGGATTGTTGTGAGTTTGAGGTTGAGCTCAGGGCCAGCCTGAAGTACAAAGTGAGACCCTGTCTCAAAAAAAAATTAAAAAAATAAAAAAAATTTTTAAAAAAGAACGTGATATCTTGAACTCTTTGCTGGATTTGAGATTCAGAGCAGAAGATGTAAAGTTTTTCATGATAACAACCCAGAAAATTCTTAACGACAATGAAAATATTGAGGAATCAATGCATAGGCCTCATTTATCAAAACCTGAAATATTTGAACATCATTAGGGTTGTAAATGCAATGGATTTGCCTGCATGAAACTGATTCTGATTTTGCAATGTTACCATATGTGAAAATAAGCCCTGATTAGTCATTTTATAAAGGATAGTAAAGGATTCGATATGTTTATGAAATAAAGGAAAATAGAGCATTAATTCTGACTCATCTTTAAAACTGTAATTTTTTACAATAAAGTATATCAGCAAATGTTTGAGTTATAGAAATATCTTAGAGAATAAAATATTTATTGGAATATCAATTTATACCAGCCTTACTGATCAATATACCTCAGTGCTAATTAAACAAACAAACAAAAAATGGCACCTAACACTGTGAGAAGAGACAAATCTTTCATCATGGAAATAGACAACTATCTTTACATATCTTTCAAGAAAGCAAGAAGCAATGGGAATATCAAAAGTCTTCAATAATAATCCTACATCTAATTAAACTTCTAGATTATTCTATATCCAATTTATGGCACATGGAGAGGAAAGGTGGATTCTATACGGTACATTGAACATGAAAATGCAGTGAAAAACCCAGACTATAAATTTAGCGCAGAAAATAACTGAGTTTCTCTAGCAAATAATTTATGAGGAAGAGAATTAACGGTAAAAAAGAAAGTTTAAATTTCTTATTTCAATCAGTTGCAGTGCTTCCTCCTCATTCAACTGTTGTTTCAAATAGATTGAAAGGGGAGGAGAGAGAGAAAGAGAGAGAGAAATATAGGGAGAGAGAGATAGAGAGAGAGAGGGAGAAAGAGATGGAGAGTGGGAGGGGGATAGTATAAAAGAAATAAAATTTAGACATTCATTACATAGTTGATGATATTACAGAATCATTCATTAGTTTCATATATTTTAGATACAGTATAGGTATTGTAGATATTTTTCAGACTTAAACTTTTGCAGATACATAAAAGATGTATTAAAATGTTATGAAATCTGTTTTCTTCAGAATAGTCGTGGAGCGATGAGATGGTTTAAAGTAGACTAATGGTGCGTCAGGATAGACAGCAAATAAAGGAAGAGAGCTTGGAGAAGTGAACAAGGCCCGTTGTGCCACTGATGGTTACTGAAACTGAATGGTAAGTGTGTGGAGGTTCATTATACTTTGCTCTCTATTTTGTGTAAGTTTCAAACTTTCCATAACGCAACACATTTTAAAGGGTAAAAAAATATGCAGAGGTTTATAAACTGCTTTTAACGTTTTATTTCCCCTAAAAACTCCCATAAACCCTCTTCCTTTAGTCAGCCAGATTTGAATATCTACTCTGAAAGCTATCTATTGGAGAAAAAATTTTGCAAAGTCCTCACTTTCTTATTTCCAATGCTCAGAGTCATCGGTTTTATAGCATATTATAAAATTACTCTGTAATGAATAGTTTTTCTCGGTAATTGCCTTAGTCTTTTATTTTCCATTGTTTATGTGTAGTAGCAGTATCTCTCTGCCCAGTAAAATTCTAAGATTTCTATTTTAGTCTGAGTTATTCAGACTAAATTATTTACATATAAATAATTTAACAGTGTTTCATCTATTTAATTGGAGGTGATGACAGTGACCGGTCCACCTTTTCTAAATCCTAGTCCGAGGTCCCCAGCTTTAGATCCTAGCAACCTTTCCTGGGAGGATACTGAATGCACTTTTTCCAAAGTTGTCTGAAATTCTATAATTTACTATTGTGAAATAAAAATATTAAGAATTACCATTTACCATTTTAAAGCAAGTATTTTCTTTCTTTAAAGATAATCCTATGAGAATTTTTATCTTCCTTCAGAATTTGTACAAAGCATCAACATACAACTGTTCTTTTTCAGGCTCTAAGGAAATGAGGTCATCACTTTATAAAACTTTCAAGAAGAAAAGCAAATAATTCGGCAATTTGATGTTATTAATAAAGCGGGAGAACTTCCAGACTCCATTAACTACCAGCAAAAACTGAAACAGGTTCAAAATCAGGTAGGAAATCAGAGGCACTGAACAGGAGGAAACAGATAATTTAACTAAGCTCTCACCTAGAAACAGTCTACTGAGTGTTGCTTGAAGACGTGCTGTCACTGGATATGGTACCACCGTCAAATTAAGGTACTCAGTACCATTGAGAGCAAGTCTTAGCTCTTCTTGGGATGTCTCTGATTTTAAATTACTCCCTCGAAAGTCAAAGCCAGGATGAAATGATTCTGGTAGCTTTAATCTAAGTCATAGAGAGCCTTGGGTTTAATAGTAGAGGATGGGTTACTGTCTATTTCCTCGATTCAGACTGTGTTCTCTCTCCCAAACATAACAGGAAATGTGTCTGAATGGTTTGGGGTAAATAGAACCAATGGTCCTCACAGCATCTTCGCAATGAGTGTCTGGAGGCAGGTGCTCTACCTAGTCAGAGGTGAGCCTTCATTCCGGTCGCAGTTTGTAGAGCAAATGCCTCACTGAACAATCTGTCCTTCAAAAGACACAAAGACAGAATAACTTACTGGATAAGAAGAAAAACAGTACAGTCAAACCAGCTATGATTTCAGATTCTATCTTCCATATTTCAACAATATGGTATAGTTAGCAAGTTATTTAACTCTCAGAAATGTAACTTATTTTCTCTGAAATTTGGATTACAGCAATATTTACCTGAACGAGATGGAAACATAAATGCATATAAACATTTCTGGAACACAGCAAGTACTTAGAAAATGTAGATATTCTTGTTAATGCTATTATTGCTAGTCAGATTAGTATTACTGCCAGGCATAGCATTAGAAAAACTAAAAAAGAAAGAAATCCTTATTAATTATTGCTGAGAACTATATAAAATATTTTAAAGCAAGAAAATATTTGAAAGGACTATTTTGTTTTATTGCCAGTTTCTCTTTGTTAAGAAATATTTTTTCAAGTTACCAATATATCTCCAGGTTCTCAGCTAGACACTTTCTTTTTGTTGTTGTATGTTTTGTGGTGCCAGGAATTGAACTCAGGACCTTCTGACTGCCAGGCAGGTGGCAGCACCACTGAGCTACAGCTCCAGCCCTGAGGTAAACACTTCCCCAGGGTCAAGCAGAGCCTTCAAAAAGGACCCGAATCTCTCAATGATCCCTCAGAAGCTGAATCACTTATTCTAATAATCTGAAAATTGATGAAATACTCACAAATTTCTTCTTATGTAAAACCCTTAAGTGTACATTGCTCACAATAATTATATTCAATAATAATCCTACATTCAATTAAAATCCTTTAATAATAATCTTCCTCTCCCTCCTCTTTTTTATCAGATTACCTCTTCAGTTTCACTTAAAGATTTGTACTATTCCATTATTATAACTTTCTCCTCACACCCAGATGAGCCGATAACTCATTCTCTATGTAAATAATTTTGTATGTATAAATTCTTGCCTATTTATCCAATTCCTTTATCAGTTCTCTGGAGAGGAGTGGTACACCAAAACTGTGATCCAATTAAGTGAAGTAAGCTTCAAGGTCAAAGTCACAGTTTTTCTTTGACTCCAGATGATATTTTTGTATCTGACATTTGTAAAAATAAAAGGAAGAACAAGAATTGTCTACTGAAAATCACAGTGACATTGAAATTGATCTCTTTTCTGTTTTAATGTTGAAAAGGTCACTGGAAAAAAAAGTCACTATTAATCATCTCATCGAATTGAACTGAAATAGAGTAAAGGAAAGTACATTTAAATTGTCATGCTATGTAAAAAGAAATTCTCATTACTAACCATCTGTCCTGCCATATGATGCTATAGTTTTCATTAAAAATTTTGTGGAAAAAGTTGAACTAGAATCTTTTCCCAAAAAAAAGCGGTGTATGCCTTTTGTTCAGTTGGGTAATATGTAAATTATCATCTGTGCATTATATATTACATAGATATGTATTGCATATTAATATACTAAATTAACGTGAATGTACATATGCATTTTTGTGGCATATTTGTATATATTTTTAACAATAAATTCAAAATTAATCCATTGCACTCTAATGCACAATAACGGGTTATAGTACTATAAAAGATTTTGTGAAGCATTGCAATGTCCATTTATTAAATTTTAAATTATATTCTTAAAGATTAAGTTCTAGTCACTCAAAGTATAAAATATGCTGATTGATTCACCATTTCACCAAGAAAATAAAATTTTAAGTCTAAAAAGATATTTATTTATTACTTGTATACATGCTTTTTTGTGTACTTTTTGAGATCCTACCAGAAACTCTTTTTTTAAATTCTTTAAAACCCAATTCAAATAAGTCTTTCTTAATTAACCCACATCTCATCCAAAGCATTACTAATAGAATACAGATGAAATTTACCTTCAATTTCCATAATAACGACCATAATTTACATAAAATATACATAATAACAATCATAATTAAGTAACATTATAATAATGGTCATAAAAACAACCACCATAAATAGCATGCACCAATATAACAAGCTTTAAGCAATGTTCATATTTATTTTATTGTCTCATGTAAAGGAAAATTTATTGAAGCCAAACATCTCTTGTAATATTTATATTTAATTTCAACAAAGACATGTAGGTTTATATTACCTTTTTTGCTTTGACAATAATATGATGTATTCTGATGATCTGAAAACAAAGAATGTATTTACAAATTTTTTATTTGAAGACATTCCTAGATGATGTGAAGAAACTGAATAATTTTTTGGTGGTTGGGACATTATAATATGTTGTTTATACTTTCCCTTTTCTTCTTACTTCTCCTAGGTTATCCATTTTCTTACATTAACTTAAATTCTTTGTCTTTTTAATTGAACTATTTCCTCACAAAATTTTTCTCCATATTAATACTTTTATTCTATTTCTTCCCTTCAGGATGATTAAATATCTCACTTGATCTGTTAATAAGAGAATAATTATTGAATAGCATGATATGAAGTAAAAGGAATGTTTCCTTACCTAAGGGGCATATTAATTAGTACTGCTGTCAAGAAATTTCACTAGATGGAGTTAAATAGAGTAGAGTTTTATTGCAGACATTGGATTAGGGGAAAGACATTGACCTCAACTTCATTGAAACAAAAAGTTGAGAATGTTTAAGCAATAGAGTGAGATAGTACAAAAGTGCTGGGAGATATGAAAAAGTTGGACACTGTAATTAGGCCGCCTGTGTTTGCTAATTGGTGCTTATTAACATTATATCAACCTACACAATTATTGGAAGAAAGGAGTGGTAGTTTTTCCTTCAATTTTTAAATGTTTTTACAGTGCCATGAACAGTCATTGTGAAAGCTACTATCCTAATCAATTTTAAAATTCACAATGTGAAATAAGTAATCATAGGCATAATGCTGTAGAGAAAATATCTTAAAAGTATTCATTTTGCATAGTGGTATATTTAAATCCATCAAATAGCAATACTCTGACGTTAACATCACACCACTCCACCCTTAGCAACAGCTAGGGTTGTTTCCATGAGAGTGACTATTTTAGATATAGTTGGAAAAGATACTGGACCACCCAGCTGGCTCTCTCTCTCAAAAGGCTCACCTTTGAAAATGAACAACCATATGTGAAACTCATATGGAGAATAATATGTATATATTCTGTTTAACAGGCCCTGCTCCAGGTCCAACACACAAATAAGATCATGCATGGAAAGTCTTTGCACAAACCAGATTTTAAGCAGTCCTGTCAGATGCTAAGTAGAGAAGAGACAAATGCTCTGCTCCTGCATCTGCCTCACCTGCAAACATAAATGCAAAACCATGTGTGGCTGTACTTTATGTCACAAGTTGTCAGAGTGGTTCATTATACAGAAATAGTCAAGTGAGTATTTAAGTATGTGCATGTTTTTCAGAAGAATTCAAAAGAACCTTAAATTTCTACTCCTGACTCTAGGCCTGAGACCTCAATATCCATGACTTTCACTGAAGCACAAAGCAAAGAAATGAACAATTAAAAAGACCTGCTCGAATAACTTAATACATGGCCTTGCAGAAACCATACAATGTTTGATTTCTAATCCTGCCACTAGCTTGATGTGTGATCTCACACAAATTATTTAAAGTAGTCTAAGCCTGACTTTCTACACTTACAAAATGAGGTAATTTACATCCTCCTTCAAGAGTGTTTCAAAGATTAGAGCTAAGGTGCTTATTGGTTAGGACAGTGCCTGGCATGGACTTAGACATGAAATAGCAAACAATAGCTTTAAATACTGAAGATAATCCCTGTTGGAACAGTTCTAAAGATATTTTGAATCCCTGTCAAATCAAAAAAAATATTTACTTTATGAATGATTTTTATAAATGGATCTTCCAGGCATTTGTGAATTGAAACTAAATGAGAATTATAACTAAACAGATGACTGTAGAAATTATAATAATATTTTATGCTATAAACTGTAACCATTTCTAGAAATAATGCTTGTAATGATTTTTAACATGAAGTAGATAGCCCAGCATGATCTCTTAGGCTTCAGTTATACATAATCCAATTAAAATAGATAAAATTCTCTTATGTTGGTAGAAAAAATGCAAATAGATCAGTCATAACTTAGGAATTTAAAAGTTGTTGTAAAAATACTGGAGCAAAATTGAGAGATAGTACCTGGTGTAGACATACATCTCTGCAGTTTAGAATGAGTGACCCGTCCAGATAGAGCAACGTTCCCAGGCATGACATAGTCATTGAAGCCACTGTCCTCTAAGAATATACACACAACTTTTTCTCAGACTCATGCCAAAGACTCTCTTTGCTACCTGTTGCTAAGAAAAACAAAGCAAGTTTCAATAAGATGACATTTTATAGTAAGAATATATTAATTATGACCATAGTGCTGACTTACTTAATATCTGCCTCATGTATTGTTTTATAAATTGAATGATGTATTTGGGGCACATGTAAAAACATCTGCCCCAAAATAAGGCTTGGTGAACACTAACTCATTTTTACTCTCCCTGTGACTTTCAATAAATGTCCTGTTAGTCATCAGGTCGAGCTCAAGACAAGATAGATTATTAAAGTATACTTTGAGCCAGATTTTCTAAGTATAGATTAATGCCAATGTAATAGAAGTTTATATATGAATGGAAACTTCTCTAATCTGAAAACTTCAATTGTTAAGACTTTTGCACCTAAAGAAAATAGTTATCAAACTAAAAGGAAATATTCTAGGCACCTCCTGGAAATTTATAGGTACAAAAATCAACAACATGAAGATAGCACATAACTAGGAATTAGGAGGCATTAATAAGCAGCACAGAGGACTATGTAAAGTCATCCTTTCCACTGTGAGCAGATTACATGAGCCTGGAAGCTGTAACAGCTATTATACTCCCCACACCTGCGTTCACTCCAATGGAGAAGCAGCCACAATGTAGCCTAGCTCGTGTAGAGGTCTTCCACAAACTGACACTGAACAGGCATTTAAGAGTGAGACAAGACAACCCCTCTCTCAAGAAAGTGAAGGTAGTTGAAACAGGCAAAGTGAAGGAGCCCACGGGGCTTTGGATGATGGAAGACTCTGGATTCACTTGCACTCTCAGGAAGCAAATGATGGCTAGCCCTTTGTATTGGTAGGATCTCAAACGATAAACTCAAAAACACTGTAGATAAGTGAACTTCAATGTAAAGTTGTTATGTTTCCTCCTTTCAGATAAATGAGTGTGGAGTTTATGTCTAGGATGAGAGAATTCATAGGAACATAGAAAAGCCTTTTAAGAAAATATAGGGGCATTACATTTCTCTACAAAGGACAGAGATATGCAATAAATAATGGATTAAAACCTAAAAGCAACTAGAGTGGCTAAAATTTCAGAGGAGCATGCCATTCTACTTTGGAAAGATAAACTGGGCATATAATAGGACAATGAAAGGAAAAGCCTGATGTTTAAAAAAAAAAAATAGCAGGAAGAGATTATCAGACTGAAAAGAAGAAAGCATCAGGGAATGTGAGCCAGGAGGACCCAGCATCCTGATCAACAGAACTAAATCAATGTGACACATCACTAATGCACAGTGTCACTGGATGCTCATCTCTGCTGTCTGTGTCTTTCTGGTATCAGTGATTAGAGCAATCACCTCATGTCCCGTTGTTCTATGAACTACGGAGTTCGGCTCAGAACCAGCTTTACTAAAGAGATTGCCAACAACTGGGGTTTTTCCTAGCTGTCACATTTAGATTCCCTTCACACAAATAACCCATGTCAAACCGACCAGGAGCTACCTTGATTCCCCGCTATGGAATTCTGACTTGGTATCATGAATACAGAAGATGACACACAAGATATAAAATCACTCAGGAAACTCACAATGTCTCCATTAGAAGGGGTTTATTACTCCTAGCCTAGTTCTTCTTAATACTTGTGTAAAAGTCACTATCTTAACTTCTGTTTTAAAATGTTGAAAAAGTGCTTCTTAAAGTCTTAGAATAGGAGTTAACCAATCATCAAAGTAAGGGGAATGCACAGCCCAATGGCCACTTTATATGACATTTTGGTCCAAATTAACCTTCAGTTGAAGTAGCATCGTTTTGTTCAAACAGTGTGTTTTCGTGCATCAGAACTGGTTCTATAAGCAGATAGCTATGATCCACAAACATGTTATTTGCATGTTTTCAAAGACTTCTGAATTTATTCTGCAAACCAAATTTGTCATAACTTCAGTAGGTATTTTCTTGAAATCTACTATTATTTCATAAGTGAGAATGACATTTTTTTTATTCCATCTGTGCCGCGATAACAGAATACCACCACATGGGTACTTTGTAAAGAACAAAAAGTTACCCTCTCACAGCTCTGGAATTGGGAAGTTCAAGAACAAGGTAGCAGAAGGTTCGGAGTTCTGGTGAGGGGCTCTGTTTCCCAGTGGCACCGAACTGTACTATTCTGAGCGAAAGAAAGGCTTTGTCCATCTGCGTTGGAAGATGGAAAGGCAAGAAAATCCAACACTTCGAAGACATTTATAAGAACTTTAATCTCATTCATAAAGAAGGAGTCCACATGTCATCTCATCACACTCTAATATTATAAACATCACTGAGAACATTAAATTTCAACTACTGAATTTTGGAGGAGGCACATTTGAATCATAATAACATTTCTACCTAAAATTAACTTCCAGGAAGGCAAGAATGTGACTCTACGTTCTTCTCCTATTTTTACAATGGTGGTATTTACTACTATGTTATGAGCTAAAAAATAATGATTGCTCAACAGAAGAAATATCTGGGTGAAATTTAAATATTAACCCTGGAAACCCAAAGCGTCCCTGAGTCAGTTGTTGCTTTTTTCCATTTTTTTAACTTTCACACTTTAACAACCTCTTATTTCAGTCACTGTTTTCTTTGTTTTCCGTCCATTGTTTCTATTGTTCCTTTTAATGACAATAAAACAATGGCGTCAATGACCATTTTGGAAGTTTCCCTGATGTCAGTCATAGCCAGTTATCTTTTTAATTGACATTTTTTTTTTTTGACAGGGTCTCACTTTGTAATTCAGGCTGGCCCTGAGCTCAGCCTCCAACTCACATCACAGCAATCCTCCTGCCTCTGCCTCCCGAGTGCTGGGATTACAGGCGTGAGCCACCACGCCCGGCACTGTGGTATGTAGTACTGATTGCTGCTGGGGTGAGTCTCCACGCCCAGTATGTTATGTGGTTACCGGGGATTGAACCCAGGTCCTTGTGCTTGCAAGACAGGTGCTGGAACCACTGAGCTAAATCCTCGGCCCCATTTTAAAAATATATATACACCTTATGATTACGCTCAGCATTGAGAGTTTGTGCCTCTACATGACACACCTTGATTCTCATTTTTCCCATTTCTCTGCCCTCCCTACAACTCTCTACTCCTATATACATAAACTTTATTTTCTTTTTTTCTACTATCACATTTTTTCTTTCCCTTCTTTACTTACCCCTACCTGTCCTTTTCCTTTTTACTTTTGAATACTTTTTTCTTATTTCATAATATCTACCATGCATTTTAGAACTCATTTACATCTTCAGTTTGTAATGATTTTAAAACACTGCCTTAGTTCCTAGTTAAAAAAAAAATGACAAACTTTGAATTTAATTGGCTTTAATTGAAAAGATGGATATTAAACCCTGGCTAAAATGTGAATAAAACAAAAGCTCCTCCTCACATAGGTCCTTTTCCACTTCTAGTGTCCTTTGCCAGAATAGCTATTCATCAGTATCCAGTTAATCTTATTAATAATACTGATTTAATTTTAACTTATAGCTAAAGAAATGCAGTTTTATCCTGGAAACAACCTAAAGTGATTTACCTAAAAATATAGATAAGTATATTTGTTAACTCTCTTGCTAGAAACTTTTATCTTTAAATACAAAGTACTTTTTTGTCCTCACATATATGTGGCCAATTGGAGTTTTATTAAATTGGATCTGTTATAGTCTTTATTCTCTAACTGCTAGTTCTTGGAAGGAGGTCATTCACAAAACTTCATGGA
>PVIR01040655.1:0-13213 GCA_004026965.1 Petromus typicus | reverse complement strand
CCTGTAATCCCAGCACTCGGGAGGCAGAGGCAGGAGGATTGCTGTGACTTGAGTTTGAGGCTGAGCTCAGGGCCAGCCTGAACCACAAAGTGAGACCCTGTCTCAAAAAACCTTAAAAAAAAAAAAAATAATGAGATTATAACAATAAAGAAAGGAAACAAATTTTATGTATATGGGGGGTGGTGTGTATATGGGGGGGTAGGGCTATGGGAAAAAATGAGAATTAAGTTGTGTCTTATACTGGTACAAATTCCCACTGTGGAGTGCAATTATGGTGTGTATATATAATGTACCAATAAAGATTTCAATTAAAAAATAATACAACAAACCTTTTTCTAAAGTGTAAAACATGACACTTTGGATATTCACCTGCATATCACTGCAGGGCCCCATGTAAAAGCTGGCACAAATGAACTGGGTGATGACCAGAATCTTTATACACAGTAAGACTCTGTGACTAATTCAATTCTAAATTCTACTTCTAGGCACTTATTATTCATAAGTAGGATAAGAGTAATTATAGATACATACAAAACACTAATGTTATATTTTAATGTATACTTATATATAAGTGAGCCTGCTACCTCCATGGAATATAAGGGTAAAGAAATAAAGGATCTTAAACAAAGCAATCCAACCCACAGCCCAGAATTCTAGTGCAGAGGACAAAACCCACAAAAGGCATATCCTGATCCCCCTGGGCTTTCTCCACACCATCTCTCTCATCTTGGAGGAGGCAATTTAACTTTAGGACTTTAAAGAAACTTCCCATTAGAAGTGGTTTCAACTTTAGATTTATTGCATTTTCTAATGTTATGTCATTTAGGCTATGCATAATCCTGAGGGACTCAGGGGCTGCACTATAAACTTGCTATAATAAATATTAACTAATATCATGTCTGATAAAACTGGCAAACTGTATGCATGCAGCCACACAGAAAGGGACTTTTCACCTTATATGGTTACTTTTAAAAACTGACTCTTTCTTTATTCTTCTTTGTTGGCTTGCCAAACACACATATGTATTTACTTTACAAATACTGATTAAAAATATTAACAACTTGAAAATACATATAAACAGTGGTTCAGAGCCAAGGGTGCATAAATTGACATGGATTCAGACAGTAAGTAAACATAAGGGAAATAATACAAACTACTATATCATCCAAAGGAAGCATGAACAAAGCCCTGAAAGTAGCTGTTTCCCAGTCCCAGCAACTGCCTTCACTCTTACTTGAGAAGACAAGCTAACATTTAGGAGGCAAGCAAAACTCTTGCAGCCGGAAAGGGAGACCGGGTGCTAAAAATGAGTTGCTTAAGTCCCGCAGGAAGTAGGGAAAAAAAGATGATTTTACTTCCCACCATCCCCTGAGGCAGCTCCATAAGCCTTTTCTGCCAAGGAATATAGCTCTTACAAGTGCTCAAGATTCTTGATTTTTCTGCTTTGGACGGGAACACACATCTGGGCTGGGGAACTGAAGAGTAGCTCTAGAAAGAGGGCTGGGTTGGGAGTCAGTCTTTCCATCAACATCCGGGTTCTGTCACTTGGCTTTTGGGAGGATTAGTTTCCTCATCTATAAAATGGGGATCCTTAGATCTACTCACAGCTCTGTTATGAGGATTATTTAAAACCAGATGACTGCCTGGGAAGTCAAAGGGATGTATGGATTTATGTTTGCTTGGGAGAAAAGAATTACTTTCTCCTGCAGATACAGTGACTGCTGTTCTATTTTGTTTTGTTTGGATGATGAATGTAGGACCTAAGACATGGTGGAGCCAATTTTAACATGGAAAGAGATGATACACACATTGAAGACAATTAATTTACTAAGGAAGCGGGAGGCAAGAAAGAGGAAAGCCAATTGAGATAAGCAGGCAGCTAAATGTTTCTTCCTGCCGGAATGACAGGTACACCCACAATGCTATCTCCACTGCACTTCCTGGGAGTGGTCTTCTTCCTATCACACTGGATGGACTCAGGTTCTCAGCCAGAGCCGCATGCATAAGCTCACTGTTGGTTAACTGTAGAAAATTACATTAGCACAGTCCTTTCCTTTAATTGTTCTCTACACAATTACCCCATACCCTCTGGGACCTAATTAGATAATTCACTGGAAATTCATTATTGTTTTATCTGCTGAGGTTTCTTAGAAATTATGTCTTTATTATAGCTAATTTGTTTCTTTTATCTCTGAATAGCTCTACCATTTCGGTCTAGAGATTATTAAATGTAATTTTTCAGATTGCAAAAAAAAAAAAACTTTACAGGTGGAAAACAAATTTTATGTGTGGAATATTAAAACACAAGAGTTTTGTACAAGTAAAATGATGACAGTTTTGTACAAGTAAAATGAACAAAGTATGGGTAGCTTAGCATTAAGTCTGAGGAATGATCTGTCCTACAGAGACTCCTAGGAGGACAATGATATGGATTTGGTATTGAAAAGTGACTAAAAGCATTGTTTTGTTCCTTAAAAGGATTCTGAAGACATAGCATATGGAAACATGCACACAGTATGTTAACATAAAAGGAATAACAAACTACTCTCACTCAAAGGATGCGTGAACAGCATCCTGAGAGTGACAGCAACACCTCGTATGGACATATAATGTGCAAATACACAAATTTTATGTTGGGATTTCAAAAATTCACTTGATTTGTGAAAGACCTGAACACTCTGGCTCTAAATCTTGGTTGGATTGGCTTTTCTTTTACTAGATAGTATACTTTGTGTTAGTCCTTAGGACGTGCGGAAATTGGAATTCTTCAGAAGAGATTGCTAAGCACAATGTGCTTTGTTCATTACTTTTACTACTTTCTATTCTTTTTTACTGAGTTGGTTCTTTGTTCATGCAAAAACTTCGTTGCCAAAGCAGAATACCCTAATGAATATTTCAAGTCATTCTTTGTTCTATCTATCTATCTATCTATCTATCTATCTATCTAATCTATCTATCTATAATTTTATTTGCTGTATAGCAAATAAAAAACAATTTAGATATTATAAAACCCAAGTATTTTTATTCTTATTAAAGGGAATATGTTAGAGTAGGAGAAACAGAGAAAGTCATTAAGATTTCTAGCCTTGGATATTTAGGAAAAAGAACATTATGAAATACAGGTAAGATGTAGAACAGAAACCAGAAAACTAAGAAATTCCTGGATTTGTATATGAGGAAGCCACTGGTGAGAGCAGAAGGGGATTATAAGTAGACCTCAAGAAGTTGAAGATGAACATGCATTAGAGGAACACGAAGGCTGGAGGGAAATTGTCAGGATAGGGAGCAGTGGAAGTCAGATATTATTAAAAAATGAGACAACTGGGCATGTTATAAAATTACAGAAAAGAAAAAAACCTAGCAGTGAGAAAGAAAATACAGTTACAAGGGGTAAGGTAATGACTGATGGGGCAAGGTTCTAGAGGGAACACTTATTGTTCAAAGCTAGGTAGAAGAGACAGACTTGGAACCAAATGGAACACTTTCCTGAGACAGTAAGAGGGAAAAATATGTACAAAAAAGGAAAGATTGTTTATGCAGAGGGAGAGGAGTAACAGAAGAAAAAATGGCGATTTGTGGAAGGTGAGAGTGGCTAAGAAGTAAGTAGAAGGGAGGGCCTGATAAATGTAGAAGAGATAATAAGTTATGAATAAAAAAAAATTGATAGTAAGAGCTCTTTTGAAGCTGAAGCTTAAAAATACGTTAAGTCAGTTAGTAAGTCAAACATTTCTGAGCAACTCTGAAGTGCCAAGTTCTTATGCGCCTAATAAATTAGGATTCCACGGGGGGGGGGGGGGAGACAGAGACAGAGAGACAGAGAGACAGAGAGAGAAGGTAGGCAAATAAACCATAGTACAATGCAATAAGCATTATGGAGAACTGAGAAGACACATTGATTCTTAGGGTGGGGTGAGGTGTAGTTTCATGGTGTGGTTGTTGCCAAAGCCTATCTGTAACCAAGAATGACTAACATACACTAAGGCATATAACTGCATCCTGTGTGAAATTGAGCAATTCCATACAATGGTACTGAGGGGTGTTGACTACCAATGTTTTAGGATGTAATTTCATGATCACCAATAAGTCAGACAGACAAGACTAATAGAACTCCATAAGAACTTGACTTAAATATAGATTTTCACACTCATTTATAAGCAGCAAAGAGTCTAACTGTGGCAGTGTATCTTATTAAGGTCCTTAAGTATTGTTAGGAACAATTCTATGGGCTTCCTGATTCTACCCAGACCAATAAATTCCAGTTTAATAATTATGCGTATTCTATTATTCCCTAGCACTGAGCACAAAATAAGCATTTTCTTGAAAGCCTTTGTTATAAAACCAATTATTTTGGGTTTTTTTCCATTTTTAAATATGTTGTAGATATCTTATGTTTCCAAGAGACACAAATACTCTCCCAAATCTTCCTGTTTATAAGCCTTGTCATTTACAGTTCTGAAAATCAAAGTCTTCCCTGAGCTTTGCTAATGGACTCTGTGCACCTTCTTTGTGAAGCGATCACTGCATTGCTGTAGAAATGCTGAGTTCTGCCCAAAGATTTTTTAACAGGAAAAACAGCACTATATCACTAGAATAATACAGTCACCATATTGGAAGGGGTCACGAAAGCGCCTGTGTAAATGCTTAGATGATGAAGGACAAATTACCTAGCATTCGATCTCTCTTTTAAGTGAAAGATTTTTCATTAATTTCATTTATCATTAATATAATACTATCTTTGTAGAGGCAATTAGATGGTAGTAGTGGAATGGCAAGATTTTTCTACTCAGGGCAGTTCTGCCTTTGCGGTGCTGCAGTAATCATAACCAACACTTAGGAGGGCTTGCTATATATTATGTATGGCGTTAAGCACCTCAGAAAGTGAATACAAAGACCTCACTGAAAGACTGAGATAAGCCCTCATACAGAGTTTTGGCACAATACAACAATGGACCCAAACTTTACAAAGATACTAATTAGATTTGACATAGAAGACACTGGTTAGATTTGATTCAGTTTTATAAAAATACAAAGATTTGGGACCTCACTAAAAGGTAAAATGGTCTACTGCTGCTTTTTAGGGATATAATTTCCATACAATTCTATTCCAGATAAAAAGATGTAAAGGCATCCTCTGTACATCAAATAACTCTCAAAACTCCTACTTTGCACTGTGGAAACTCACCGTTTACCTGATTTCTGAGTAGAAGTTAGATAAAGATAAAGGCAGGTGGGAGGAACAAATGACTTATAACTTGACACAAAGGAGATAGAACAAAATACAAAAATATATTATTTAATCCTTTAAAGCTCATTTATATGAATGACACTTATCTTTAAGTATACAGGGAAATATTAATTACCTTAAAATACTTTTATCAAAATGACATTCGAAAACAATTTCTGGCACTTGAAAGGGAAAAGCAGTAACCCTTGGAAAATTTACTTCCACAAGCCACCCAGTTTAATGGCGAAATACAAACTAAGGGCCAGGGATTTAGTTCAGTGGTTCTGGCGGTGTCTGCCTTGCACGTACAAGGTCCCGAGTTCATCCTCGGTAACCACATACCACAGTGCTGGGTATGGTGGCTCGTGCCTGTTCCAGCACTTGGGAGGCAGAGGCAGGAGGATTGCTGTGAGTTCAAGGCTTCTCTGGGCTATATAGTGAGCTCAGGGCCAGCCCGAAATACAAAGCAAGACCTTGTTTCAAAAAACACAACACAACACAACACAACACAACACAACACAACAAAACTAAACCAAGAAGATGCTACTCTGGGTTCTTTCCAAAACAATCTATAATATTTTGCCAACTTTAGAAATATATTACTACAGCATTCTCTTTCCTACTATGCCTCAGAAAAACAAACTATAAAGATTTAAATTATTTTTTCTGTTTTTTCTTTCTTCTTTTTACTCATACCTAGAGAACTACAGACACACTAAGAAAATTTGGGGTAGCAAGAGGAGATCACACTACCTCTATAGTTGTTTCTTTGAGAATGTGCTAAAGAGCTGTGTACCTATGTCTATGAGAACGATACAACAATGTTTCTTAGCACCAGAGATTATATAAAGTGAGAATGTGAATGATCCATTCAATTCTTCTTTCATACTGACTTATTCTCCACTTCCCTCACTATTAATTCATGTTATCATATAAGGCAGTGCTCAGGAAAATATAACTGTTTTGGTATATACAGTTTTACTAGAATATGGCCACTGCCATTCATCTATGTATCATTTTTTGGCTGCTTGCTGGCCAGACAAAGATGAGTAGTTGTGGGAGAAGCAACGTGGCCTGCAAAATGAGATACTAAAGGGTTCACCAACTGGTTACTCAGTGCATGAGGGAAGAGATGGCAGGTGGCCAAATTCGATGTGGCAGCGGCTGTGGTGGGGCAGTCTAGATACTTTCTTCATTGCTATTTCCTGATTTTGTCAACTTAAAATCCAACAACTTTCCAAATACATAATTTGTGGCATGTTAATGAAGGAAATTTAACTAAAAATCTGATCATTTGATGATATTTGAGACAAACTCATTCATTCATCCATCTTACAGAGTAGGTACTATAAGTGAAGCACCGGGGACATATGGTGAGCAAAGAGGCTATACCCTGCATTCACAAAGCTAAGTTTAGAGTAGAAATTGCTTAGACAATAACCTTATATAAGATTGCTACTGTAGTTAGGTACAAGAAGTGTGTGGTGCTGTTAGAGTGTATAATAAGGTATGAAGTCAGAAAGGACTTCTTGAAAAAATGTCACTGAGGGCTGAGGGCTGAGAACTGAGTGGCAGAAATTAACTGGATAAACAGCAGAGGGAGAGGCCCAAGCAGAAAGCACACCATGGGCAAAGGCCTAGGGTAAGCAGGAAGAATGGAGTGTGATAGCACATTTGGAGCGGAAAGACTGAAGAAGGGGAAGGGTTCCGAGGTAAAGCCTTGGGCCAAACCAAGCAGAGTCTTGGATCTTTGTTGAGTTATTCAAAGAGCAGAGGTAAATCCTATCATCCTGGGTGACACTCTTTCCACCCAGGGCCACTACTGTCTTTGTATTCAGTTTTTTCTTTCTTTTTAATCCTGAAGCAAATGCACAGCTCTGTTTTGAATATTCACATAGGTCTTCATCAATATATTCAAGAAGCAAAAAGGAAAACACGTGACAAAGAATTTATGATGCAGCTTTTGGTGAATGTGATAAACATGTGTAAAGAGAATTGTGTCGCCTGTATTCCTTATTCTATCTGGCGAGGCAAATACTGCGAATGGTAAATGTGGAAAAATATTCATATGAGCACCTACTTGCTGGATATAGAACATTTTAAAATTTCAATTATACTTTTCAGTGAATAACATTTTATAGGTGATAGACAAGATTCTGGAAGATAATACACAACAATGAAAAAGAAAACAAACAAAAAAAAAACCCTAGGAACAGAACATGGTCCAGATATTTATTAACTTTGTGATCCTGGGCAAGTTACTCAACTGTGCCAGTTCTGGTTTCCCTACCTGTAAAATTGAAAATAGCCAGGTTTCCATAACAATTTTTTATGAGGACTAAATGAGATGTTGTAAAAGTTTCTAATATGCAGGTATGGAAAGCTTTGATATATATTTTTTCCTTTTCTTTTTTTTTTTTAAGGTTTTTGAGACAGGGTCTCACTTTGTAGTTCAAGCTGGCCCTGAGCTCAGCCTCCAACTCACATCATAGCAATCCTCCTGCCTCTGCCTCCCGAGTGCTGGGATTATAGGTGTGAGCCACCATGCCTGCCACTGTGGTATGTGGTACTGGTTGCTGCTGGGCGTGAGTCTCCACTGCCAGTATGGTATGTGGTTACCAGGGATCGAACCCAGGTCCTTGAGCTTGCAAGACAGGCACCGGAACCACTGAGCTAACTCCCCGGCCCTCCTTTTCTGGTTTTGATGGATGTCATAGACCTCTGGGAGGAAGCTCTAGATAAGAAAGCAAAGGTAGAAAAATCTTATCTCTAGCCGGTTTATCTATATAGGTGGCTCCTTGTGCTTTGTGAACCTTCCTGACTTTTGTTCTCTGGCCTAATGGCTCAAAGTGACTAATACCTTAAAATGATCTTTTCTTCAATCTTTGTAAGTAGGTAGTAAAAACATACAGTCAAAGTTAGAGATCTATCCTTCAATGTGAAGTAAATTTTTGGGGGGATAGTAACAATTAATCACATATTCCAGAATATTATAAAATTTTTAAACAGCAGTGCAACAATAGACTGACACCCTTCTTAAAAATGTGTACACACACACACACACACACACACACACACACACACACAGAATGTCCTCTGTAATCATTGCAATTGGTTTTAAGGGAAAGATTAGCAATATCAAAGGAAAGAATTCTATATATGAAATAAACTTGATTATCACAACTTAGAAGAATTAGAAAGTAAAAGTTATAGTACAGTACTCTAGAAAAGACTGGCTGAAAAGAAAACTGCAGAAGTTGTACTATGCAACTATAATAACCCTTTAGGTGGTAGGCTTTTTTGTTTAGGAATTATAAAATAAGCACCATGAGCTTCTTTTTACTTGTTAAGAAATCATGAAACACTTTGAAATATAGCCATGCTAGTGATCTGAGGAGTCCAAGATTTTATAGTGTTGTTACTTTTTCCTTCTATGATCTGACAAAGGCACTAAGAATGAACTGTTCTATTTAAGGCAGCACTACAGGTGGAAGTACAGACAATCATGTACTCCTGGGTTGTCAACTGAAGAACTGAACTTTGATATACAAATGACCTTTTTAGACAGCTGAATGACAAAAGTCTAAATTATATTTAAATATTTAAGCAAGAAGCCAGTTGCCAATTGTGGAAGGTGTTATTTAAATACAGCTTATTAAAAACAAATAGATTGGGGGCTGGGGATTTAGCTCAGTGGTTCCAGCACCTGCCTTGCAAGCGCAAGGCCCTAGTTTGATCCCTAGTAATCACATATAACAATGCTGGGCATGGTGACTCATGCCCACCAGCAATCAGTACCACACACCACAGTGCCAAGCATGGAGGCTCACACCTGTAATCCCAGCACTCGGGAGGCAGAGGCAGGACTGTTGAATTCGAAGCTGAGCTCAGAACCAGCCTGAACTACAAAGTGAGATCCTGGGGATTTAGCTTTTTAGCTTAGTGGCACAGTACCTGGTTGGTAAGAGTGAGATGCTGAGTTTGATTCCTTATATCTTTAAAAACAACAACAACAACAAAAACTAAATCACATACATACATTAAAATAAAATTTAGCGGCGCCTGTCTTGCAAGCGCAAGGGCCTGGGTTCGATTCCCCGGTAACCACATAACAATACTGGGTGTGGAGACTCACACCCAGCAGCAACCAGTACCACATACCACAGTGCCGGGCGTGGTGGCTCACGCCTGTAATCCCAGCACTCAGGAGGCAGAGGCAGGAGGATTGTGATGTGAGTTTGAGGTTGAGCTCAGGGCCAGCCTGAACCACAAAAGCGAGACCCTGTCTCAAAAAACCTAAAAAAAAAAAAAATAAAATAAAATAAAATTTAGGAAAATGATCTAAAGTTTGTTTGTGGGCCTAGCTCAACATACTGTTTCTCATCTTTTGCAGAAGGGTAGAGGGCCCCTTCAGTAACTCTGAAAGGTCCTAGATGGTCTGGGTTCACAGGTTGTGAACTACCATCACAAAGCTTATATAATGGACCAAGATCATGACTGCAGGAATGCTTAGCTTTTCACTGGTTATCATTAGAAGTGCATCTGCCAATCATCTGCATACATATACTCACAAGAGAAATACACAGTGCTAGCTGCCAAGTAGAGGATGTGAAGACAGCCAAGAGTGAGTCACGTACTGTGGACACCGAAGTGTGTGGGGCACTTCTGAGCCTGAGAGCTCCTGCTCATGGCTCTCTGACAAGAGGTTTAACACAAGAGGCAGAGATATTGCAGATCTGATGGGGAAGGCTCTTATAAAAAGAAATATGGGCTAAAGTTGCCTTCGCTTTCCTTATAAAGCCTTCCTCTGTAACAGGCTGAATACTCCTACCCCCAGTAAAAACAGGGAAAGCCTCTAAATGCCAAAAGAATAATTGTCTGTGTTTTGCATGCTGAAATGGTCTTGGCAAGCTCTGTATTCTGAAAGAACACAAAGAACTTGGTTTAGTCTGTGTGTAAAACCCTTCACAATCATTACCCAAAACATCTAAAGCAACATGCTCAAGGGAGAGTAATGATTCTTTGTTTCCCTCCTAATTGTAAGCTTCTGACCTCTATTTATTTACTCACAGCTCCTAGCAGCAGTCACCCTCCTCGGGCAGTGCACACGCTCGGCCGCCCAGGGTGCTTTCTAACAGAGGGCTGTATGGACTCTCCAACAGTAGGCAGAATCCGCATGCCATCCTATCCCTGGTTCCGTCGGCTCTGGAGTGGCTAAAATCCAAGTCTTTCAGTGGGGTCTGGGTAAGTCTGCTCCACTCACTGAAGAGCAGGGGGAGCGATCTCTTCTTGTAGAGTTGAATAGGAATTTGTAAAACACCTGGGTGCTTCCCTGGACCTTCTTAGAAGAGGACATGATGTGAGCCCTCACATCAGTTTGAAAAACTCAGGCCCTGATCTGTACGCACAGGGGCTAGCTTGGACCACACTATCTACAGCAAGCGGTCACTCTGCCGCATGTGGTTTCCTTGGGATTTCGGATGCTCCAGACTAACTTCTGACCTGAGCAGACCTCCTGCTTTATAGAATAAGGCCCTTCCTGCTACTCAGAATGAGCTGAATACTGTGCCTTTGTCTTAGACAAACTGAGATTTTTTTCCTTTCTCTTAATTCTTTCTCTACATCCTATTATTGTACATGTGTATGTCCTATGCATTGTACATGCATGTATGTATTCTGTAATTTTTTTAGGATTGAATTCTAGAACCTTCTCACTGAGTTAAATCCCTAAGAAGAAGTTGCAAATCCTCCTGCCTCAGCCTTCCACAGTGTTGGGATTACAGCAGTGTGTCATCATGCCCAACTTACGTTCTGTTCTTCTTTTCACCACTTTATGATGTAGGTCTTTAGTGAAAGGGCACTGACTGTCTCATGTTTGTTCATGTATTGAAAGCTACAACATAACAGTGAGGGGATCTCTCTCACTTTTACACAGATCATTATTATTAGTGATAAAAGATTCAGACAATAGAGAGCTGGCTTGAAAAGAATTCTTATTCTGTCCCTTGCCAGCACTATGAGTTGGGGTAGACTGACTCAAACCTGTCTAGCTCATGAAGTGTACATTATGCATAATATCTGTCTGAGAGTTCTTATACAAAGTGAAGTAGCACATGTGAGATGGTTAAGTTTTGTGGTACTACTGTGTTACAGAAGGATTTTAAAAGTCCTGATTGGTGGAAGAGACCAGCTAGTGGGATGCTGGATGAACAGATCATCTTGTTTGGAACAATTTTGGCCAGTTTAGACCAAAAAGTCATTTCATGTCAAGTTAGTCCAAGTTGGCACGATCACAGTTCTCTATCACCTCTGCTAAACAGGAACTGGTACCTGGCCAAATCTCAATTTCTTCAGTTTGCTAATCTCCATCTGAGCTAGCCACAAAGTAACATACAGTCTTAAAATACCTATTTTTCACTAAGTCCAAGAAGTATCTCTCTTTGATGAGGTATGCTTGAGTAATATGCTCTCTTCATGATGCCAAAAGGCAAAAATCTATTAGCTATTTTCTTTTCTCATTTGATGTCCCAAAAGGGAAAGCATGTCTGATGAACTGACAGGCAGTTATATTAGGACTTCTCTATCAGGGTGAGCTATGAGTTTGTCATGTCCTGGGAATAGAGAATGAGATTTTATACCATGGCCTCTAAATTGCCCAGAAAAGTTTTAAGACATTGAGCTCTGAAGACGTGAAGTGCACCTCAAATTGGACAGCATGCACTGAGGAAGAGAGGACTATGTCCATAAGCCTAGCTCTAGAGCCTGCATTCTTTGAGCTGTATACTTGCTGTATACTATGCTATTTTCTTACTATTTTCCTTACATTTGGAGCCTAGAATACAGACAGAAGCTTCAAGACACCAAAGATTTGACAAGTAATCAATGTAGATGCAATATGTAAAATTAAAGCCCTGAGTTATAATCTTAAGCACAGAAGTTATCAAAGGTTTTATCTTACAAACCTTATTATACAAAAGTACCATGGCTGACATATTTTGGAAATCTCTTTAACACTCTTCCAAAAGGCACACACAAAATCCAATCCCATTATTTTATGATCACAATTTGTCCTTTTGACCCAAGGTACTACTAGCTGACTGAAACTAAACTAGACTAGATTTGGTCCCAATAGAATTTTCTCTCTTGCAATACATCAATTCACCTTCCAAAAATCAGACTTTGCCATGGTCGATGGTTATTTCAAAGCAGACAATTCCAAAATTAGAGTTCCAAAACTGTTTTAAATGTGGCAGTATTGTTAAAATGAGGTCAAAGCGGCTCTTTGCTCCTTGAAGCCATTCTCTCTTGGCTCTGGACACAACTCATTCTCCTGCTTCTGTCTTTGCCAAAGATACAAACTCCCTCTTTTCATTCCTCCCTTCCCCACAACATTCCTTTTTTTCCTCCTCCTTTAATACAGCTACAGTGGACCTTCCAATTATAACTGGCCTGACATATGAATAACCTGAGTTAATTAGGCTAATGGAAGATTCATCTGCCTCTTGTTTTCTCTAGTGTGTACCCACATAAACATCCAAATCTCAGCTGTACTGTCTCACAGCCAACTTAAGTTACAACCACCCTTGGGAACTGATCAAGTTTGTAAGTCAAGAGTGCACTGCACTCTTTAAAATGTTTATACTATATATATATATATCCCACACATATTGTTATTCAATACTATCTGTATTGTATAAATATTTTAAGTAGCATACAATACTACCTTCTTTTCTTCTTTTAAATCTTTTTTTTTTTTTTTGGCGTAGTACCAGAGTTCAAACTCAGGACCTTGCCCTTGAGAGACAGGTGCAGAACCTCTGAGCTACATTCCTGGCCCTAAATCTCTTATTGATGATCATTTCTGAATTAACAAAAAATAGGAAGATATAACAAAGTTTATATATTTATCATTTGTCTTCAACAACCCTCAAGTGTTTGCTACATCTATCCCTTGCTTTTATTTTTTTCTGGAATAGTTAAAAATAAGTT
>PVIR01040654.1:0-13223 GCA_004026965.1 Petromus typicus | reverse complement strand
CTTTTATTTCTTTCTCTTGCCTAATTGCTATGGCTAATATTTCCAGAACTATATTGAACAGAAGTGGTGAGAGAGGACACCCTTGTCTTGTTCCTGATCTTAGTGTGAAAGGTTTCAATTTTTGATCATTTAGTATGATACTGGCTGAAGGTTTCTCATAGATAGCTTTTATTAGTTTGAGATAGAGACCATCTATTCCAATCTTCTGTAGAGTTTTGAACATAAATGGGTGTTGTATTTTGTCAAATGCTTTTTCTGCATCAATTGAGATGACCATATGATTTTTGTCCTTAAGCCTGATAATATAGTGTATAACATTTATTGAATTACATATGTTGAACCATCCTTGCATCCCTAGGATGAATCCAACTTGGTCAGGGTGTATAATCTTTTTGATAATTCTCTGTATTCTGTTTGCCAGGATCTTATTGAGAATTTTTGCATCTATATTCATTAGAGATATTGGCTTGTAGTTCTCTTTTTTGGTTGGGTCTTTCTCTGCTTTTGGAATCAGGGTAATGGTTGCTTCCAGGAATGAGTTTGGGAGTACTGCTTCCCTTTCAATTTCTTTGAAGAGTTTCAGAAGTAGAGGCACTAACTCTTCTTTAAAAGATTTATAGAATTCAGCAGTAAAACCATCAGGTCCAGGGCTTTTCTTTGTTGGCAAGTTTTTAATTACATTTTCAATTTCATAGATAGATATTGGGGTGTTTAACATTTCTATATCTTCTTTATTCAGCTTTAGGAGTTCATATGTTTCTAGAAATCTATCTATTTCTTCTACATTTTCCATTTTATTAAAGTATAAATTTTCAAAGTAGGTGTTTATTATCTTCTGGACTTTCTCTGGGTCGGTAGTAATTTCTCCGTTCTCATTCCTAATAGCAATGATATGTGCCTTTTCCTTCCTTTGCTTAATGAGCTTGGCTAAGGATCTATCAATTTTGTTTATCCTCTCAAATAACCAACTTTTCAATTCATTGATTTTTTTTAACCATTTTCTTGGTTTCCATTGCATTAATTTCTGCGCTAGTCCTTATAATTTATGGCCTAGTGTTAGCTTTGGGTTTGTCTTGCTCCTCTCTTTATGGTAACTTCAGGTTCAGCATTAAATTGTTTATTTGAGCTTGCTCTGTTTTCTGGATGTAGCCCTGCACTGATATGAATTTTTCTCATAGAATTGCTTTCATTGTGTCCCATAAATTTCTGTATGTTGCATGGTGTTATTGTTTAGTTGTATGAACTGTTCAATTTCCTTGGTGACACATTGTTTAGTCAGCAGAGTGTTGTTCAGTTTCCATGTGCTTGTGAGAATTGTGGGCTTTCTGTTGCTAGTCAATTCCATTTTCAGGGCACTATGGTCTGACAGTATACAAAGGATAACTTCAAACTCTGTATATTTGCTTAAGCTTGTTCTATGAATGAGCATATGGTGTACTTTGGAGAATGATCCATGAGTAGCTGAGAAGAATGTAAATTCTGACTTTGTGGGGTGAAATACTCTGTAGGCATCTATTAAGTCCATTTGCTGAAGAGTCTGGTTGAGCTCAAGGATTTCCTTAGTGACTTTTTGTCCAGTCGACCTGTCTCTTTGTGACAGTGGGGTACTGAGGTCCCCTACTATTATTGTATTGGAAATTATCTGGCTTTCCATATCCATCAATGTTTGTTTTATATATTTGGGTGCATTAGAATTTGGAGCATAGATATTTAAGATTGTTATTTCTTTCTCTTCAACTTTTCCCTGTACTAAAACAGTGTCCATCTTTATCTCTTTCTATAAGTTTTGGCTTGAAGTCTATTCTGTCTGCAAATAAAATTGCCAATCCTGCTTTCTTGCTGTTTCCTGTCGCATGGAATATTGTTTTCCATCCCTTTACTTTCATTCCATGGGTTTCTTTCTGATTAGGTGTGTTGCTTGTATACAGTAGATTGTAGGATCTTGCTTCTTGATCCACTCTCCCACTCTGTGCCTCTTAAATGGTTCATTGAGTCCATTGACATTAATGGTTATTACTGATATAGACACATTTAGTGTTCCCATGCTTTCCTGTTCTTGGCTGTGTTATTCTACTTTTGCCCCTTTCCCCATCAGTTTCTTGTTTGGTCCCATGGGTTAACTTGTTTAAATCTCATCGATTTGTAACTTTTCTTATTTTTTTTTTCTCCAAGATATTCTGTAGAATGTTTTGCAGCACAGGTTTCATATTTGTGAAGTTTCTCAGGTGTTCATTTTCATGGAAGTATCTTATTTCCCCATAAATTTTGAAGGATAGTTTTGTAGGATAGATCAGTCTGGGTTGGAAGTTGTTTTCCTTTAGGGTTTGAAACACTTCACTCCAGACTCTTCTTGCTTTGAGTGTTTGAGTTGAGAAGTCCGCTGTGATCCTGGTGGGCTTCCCTTGGAATGTAACTGTTTTCTTTTCTTTGGCTGCTTTCTGTATTTCATTCTTTTCTTGAATATCTGGAACTTTTATAATTATATGCCTAGCTGTAGATTTTTTTTCATGTCATGGGTGTGTGGCATTCTGTATGTTTCATATATTTGTATTCCAATTCTTTTCTTCTTCATGTGAAATTTTCTGTCATTATCTCTGTGAATAGTTTTTTTAATGTCTTTAGTATTGTTTCCTGCTTCTTCAGTGACTCCAATCAATCTTATTTTATTCTTCTTTGAGTCATCTAGGAGCTGGTGAATTGATTTTTTATTATCCTTTACTGTTTTCCATAGATTATCCCTTTCCTGTTCATTGGTTGAGATCCTATCTTCTAGGTCTGAAATTCGGTCTTTTCCATATTAATTGTATTGTGTAAACTTTCACTTTCTTTCTTAATTTCCTGGACTTGTGCTTGTAATTGTTTAAAAGGTTCCATTGCTTTTGCTCTCTTGGATTCTATCAACTCAGTAATTTCTTCTTTAGCTTTATTAATCATCATGTTGACAGTGTCTAATATCTCTGCTTTCATCTCAGCGATCAGTTCTGGTTTCCATTTTACTAGATCTGTTTTGGTTACCATTTCCAAGTGCCCTGGACACTAGCCTTCCAACTTCTCTATTTCCCTTCCCCCTGTGTTACCTTGAGGTGAGGATCTTTGTATCTGAGACTTTGAGTCTTTCCTCATGTCTTGAGTTTTCATCCTTGCTGTTGTTTATGGCTTTGTACCTGCCCTGTTTTCTGGTGATGTTTGTTGCAATTCTCTTTCCTCCTAATGTATAGGAACCTTAGAATATCAGTGTTTTCTGGATTGTTCTTTACAGTCTGTATTGCAAACTAAAGGAAAACCCTGAGTTCTGGTTCACCATATGAGGCACTCACACAATATGTTCAGAACATCTCCCATCTGCTTAAAGGCAGGAAGGCTCTGGCTCTTACACTGCTACAATGGCGCTATCTAAGGTTCCAATAGTCCTGCCTTCTCACCAATACAGATTCCCTGGGCTTGCTTGTGCAGTCGGCCTGGAGGCCAGTAAGCTGTAGGCCCTGTGCAGCTGTAATGGTACTGGCTGACTTTTGAACAAACCTACCTACTTACCAATTCAGAGTCCCTGGATGTGCTTCTGCAGTTGACGTGGAGAAAGTAAGATTCTGGCCTTCCTTGGCTGCGATGGCATAGACTGCCATTTCCCCAGCTCTACCCTTTGTTATACTCGGTCCCTTGAGGATCTTCCAGCATGGGCCTGGAGGCCAGCAGGCTCCAATACAGATGCGACTGCAATGGCGCCAACCTCCACCTCCATGGAGTTGCCCGCTGTTCTACTCAGTCCCTGGGCACTCTTCCAACATGGGACTGGAGGCCAGCAAGCTCCAACCCAGGCACAAATGCAATGGCCCCAAACACTGCCTCCGCGGAGCTGCCCGCTGTTATATTCAGTCCCTGGGTGCTCTTCCAGCTTAGGCCTGGAGGCCAGCATGCTCCAACCCCAGCGTGGATGCAGTGGAGCTAACCTCCACCTCCATGGAGCTGCCCGCTGTTATATTCAGTCCCTGGGCGCTCTTCTGGTCTGGGCCTGGAGGCCAGCAAGCTTCAATTCCAGCGCAGATGCAATGGCAACAAACGCCACCTCCAATGCCACCTCTGCAGCACTTTCTGTTGTTATGCTCAGTCCCTGGGCACTCTTCCAGTGGCATAAGCCTGGAGGCCAGCAAGCTCCAACCCCAACATGGATGATGGCGACAAACACTGTCTCCACGGAGCTTCCCGCTGTTATACTCAGTTCCTGGGCACTGTTCTGGCCAACAAGCTCCAACTTCCATTCGATATTTTTTTAAAAACCCTACATCTTTTCTTTTCTTTTTCCTTTATTGAAATGTTTATTGGTACCTTATATATACACATCATGATTGCACTCAACAATAAGAATTTGTACCAGTATATTAAACTAATTTTCATTTTTTTCCATTCCTCTACCCACCCTACCACCCTGGCCCCTAAATATATAAGCTTTTATTTTTCTTTTTTTACTATAATCTCATTATTTTCTCCTCATTATTTGCCCTACACTCCACTTCTCTTTTAATATTTTCTACTTCACAATATGTAACATACATTCTAGAGCTCATTTATATTTTCATTTCCTCATACCAGAGGAAAAGATACTATATTTAAACATCTATGCTTATGAAAATATCTTCAAGGTGCATCCATTTGAGTATAAATGACTAATTGTATCAGTTTTTATGGCAATTTAGTACTCCATTCTGTAAAAGAACCACATCTTTTTTTATCCAGTCTTCAGTTGATGGAAATTTGGGTTGTTTCCAAGACTAAGCTTTCACAAACTGAGCTGCTATAAATATTGGTGCACATGTCACTGTGATATGGATCTTTCAGTTCTTTTGTATATATACCTAGCTGAGGAATAGCAGGGTCAAACAGAACCTCTAATCCTAGCTTTATGAGGAATATGCAAACTGATCTCCACAGGGCTTGTACGAGTCTACACTCTCACCAACAGTGGAGAAGGGTTTCTTCTTCTCAACAGCCTTGCCAACATTTGTTGCTGGCTAATTCTAAGATAGCAGCCATTCTTTGTGGTGTGAAATGAAATCTTAGTGTTGTTTTCATCTGCATCTCTTGAATGACTAGTGATGTTGATCATTTCTTCATATGCTTCTTAGTTGATTTTATTTCTTCCTCCTAAAAGTATCTGTTCATTTCAGATTCCCATTTTTGAATTGGGTCTTTAAATTTTGGAGGACTGATTTTTTAAGCTCTTTATATATTCTAGATAGTAATTCTTTGTATGAGAAACCGCTGGTAAAAATTCTTTCCCATATTGTTGGTTGACTTTTTGCTCTGCGGGTGGTTTCCTTTACTGTGCAGAAGCTTCACTATAGGATGAGATCCCATTTGTTGAATTTGTCTGTTAGTTCTTGTGCTGTCAAAGGTTTGTTCATGAAATTTTTTCCTAAACCAATGTCTTCAAGAGTTTTGCCTAATCTGTTTTGTAACAGGTTTAGTGTGTCTGGCTTTAATATTTAAGTCTCTGATCTACTTTGATTTTATTTTAGTACATGGTGAAAGAGATAGGTCTAACTTTAGTCTTTGGCAGGTTAAAGCCCAGTTTTGCTAGTACCATTTGTTAAAGAGGCTATCTTTCCTCCACCGAGGGTATTTGGCTTCTTTGTGAAAGTTGAGATGGCTTAGTATGAAAACCCTGCATTTTTATCCAGTTACAGGTTGATGGCCATTTTGGGCTATTTCTAAGATTTAGCTATTACAAACTGTGTTGCTATAAACATGGGTGTGCATACATTATGGTGGTATGATACTTTAATTCTCTTGGGATGACGCCCAGAATGAGACTAGCTGGGCCAAACAGGACCACTAATCCTATTTGCATGAGGTATCTCCATATTGATTTCCACAGTGGTTTCACCAATCTATGCTTCCACTTTCTCCACACAGCCTCCCCAGCTTTTGTTATTGCTTGTTCTCTGGATTGTGGTCATTCTTTCCAGAGTGAGGTAAAATCTCAGTGTTTTGTATATCTGCCTCTCTTGAGCGACCAGTGATGCTAAACATTTTTTCATATGTTTATCTACTGTTTCTACTTCTTCATCCTAGAAATATCTGTTCATTTAAAATATCTGTTAATTTAAATTATTTTTGGATTAAATCTTTAAATTTGGAAGGGCTGATAGTTTTAAACTCTTTATATACTTAATATAGTAGATCTTTGTCTGAAGAGCAGCTGGTAAAAATGTTTCCCACATTGTGTGTTGTCTCATCACTCTATTGGTGGCTTATCTTGCTGTACAAAAGCTTTTTAATTAGATGAGGTCCCAGGTATTTATATTGTCACATTTTTTATCTATTCATCTGTTGATGCATGTGTAAGATGTTTCTAAGATTGAGTTATTTTGATTTGTGCTGCTATAAACATAGTATATATCATTCTAGTATGATACCTTTATCTATTACGAGCAGATACGTAGAAGGAAAATAGCTGGATTAAGTAGTTTCTGCTTTTGAAAAAAATATCCTTAATGATTTCTATAATGATTATCAGTCTACAAGTATTACTTTCTACCATTGCCTCATCATGTTTGCTATGGCTTTATTTCTTGATGGTAGCAATTCTTTTTAAGATAAGATGGAAACTCAATGTTGTTTCAATTTAGATTTCTTGAATCTAGAAATCTAGTTTTAATTTAGATTTCTTGAATGGCCAGTGAAGTTGAACATCCTTTTCATATATTCATTGGCCTTTTGCATTTCTTTATTTGAGTGGTGTATTATTTTAGATATCCATTTTAAGTTGGGTCTTTAAATTTGGGGGGGGGGCTAATTTTCAGAGTATTTTATATATCATAGTTAGTAGTACTTTGTCAGAGAAGTAACTGGCAAAAACTGTGCCCCATTCAGTAGGTTGTCTCTTCGCTCTGTTAGTTCTTTCCTTTTCTGTCCAGGAGCTTTTTAATTTGATGCAATCTCAGTTATTGGTTCTTGGTATTATTTCTTATGCAGCCAGGCTTTTGTTGAGAAAATATTTTTCTATATCTATGTTTTTAAGAATTTTACCAATTTTTTCTTCCATCAGATTCAGTGTTTCTGCTCTAATCATCAGAGTTTTGATCCACTTGGATTTCAGTTTGGAACACTGTGAAAGATATAGGTGCCACCTTTGGCAGATAGACTGTCGGTAATTTAACATGGATTTCTGGAATATCTGACCTTGAACCTGTACTATTGGCATTGCCTGGTATGTGTAGACCCTGGAGTGTGGAACAAGAAAGAGGCAAACTGCTTTGATGGCCTAGGCCTGGAGGTGACATCCATTATTTTCCCTCACACCTTATTCTCCAGTAATCACCACATAGTATCAACACATGGCAGTGGCGGTGGGAATGTGAATGAATAGCCACTGCACAGTGTTACTGCACATTATTTACTGCAGTTATAACAAAACTTCTATTATAATAATATTATTGACTATTTTCCATATTAAGAAGATACAAAAATTGCATCAGAACTATGAAGCATGTCAAATATATGGTTGCTATTTCTCTTGCTCTAACTTTTCCTGTTCTTTTGACAAGTACTTAAGTTTTACATTCAACTTCACTGGGTCTGGGTTCAGTGGAGTGTCCTGGCACTCAGGGATGAGTGTTCACTGTATCAGGTAACTGTCGGTGACTTAGCCAATGTAAGTACCTGAACTGTCACTAACTATTTTATCTTCCTCAATAACCACTAGGCCATGACAAATCTTGGTAAGTGCAATTCCATTCCCATTTATGGGCCTGGGTCATATCAAGCCACAGAAGCTATACTGGTGGTTATTACAGCACTGTAAAGGTAGGAACTACAGTGACACATAGTATTGTGAAGTTAGAAAAAACAGGAACAGAAGACTAAAAGGTGAGAGACATAATGCTGAAATCAAGCTATCACTTATCTTCAGATTTTGTGCATGTCATTACATCATCAGTAAGTGAAATGCTGGTTTCAATACATTTTTCCATTCACTGAGAGAGTAATTACCTCAGCAAATTGCTAGGAAGACATGATTTACTTCCTTAATACAGGGTGCTCGAGCTCTGGTCTTGTCTGAAAAGTTAGGACAGTTATGAGAGCTGGTAATAGTTTTTTTTCTCAAGACTGGAAGAGTAGCAATATTTCCATGAGAGTATTTTTGTTTCTGTTTTTACATTCAAATACTAGAATGGTTTTAGTTAATACAATATTAACATAACATTTGCTCTGAATGAAATCTAGGTCCTTAACGAAAGCATTTTAATAATACAACTAAAACCAAAGTGACAGGACAATGGCAACTCTCTGGCTAGTCTGCTATAACACATAAATTCACTTCTTGATTAAAATTAGACTGCAACTCATTGTTGTTTATTTTGATCTTTTGAGAGCCATGAGTTCTATATTGGTCTTTCTCTTAGTAATTACAAGTACATGGAACCAATAACACAGCATCAACTTTCAAAGATTACAACACATCATATGCTTTAATAATGACATTTAGTGAATTATGCTGCTGCTTTGAGAACACCTTAATAGAGAAATTTTAGATATAAAATAATCTATATCTGGAAATGACTAAAATGTTCATTGTTATATAATTTTTATCTCCCAATTTTTTTTTTTTTTTTTTTTTTTTTTTTTTTTTTTTTTTTTTTTTTTTTTTTTTTTTTTTTTTTTTTTTTTTTTTTTTTTTTTTTTTTTTTTTTTTTTTTTTTTTTTTTTTTTTTTTTTTTTTTTTTTTTAGTTTTTTTTGAGACAGGGTCTCGCTTTGTAGTTCAGGTTGGCCCTGAGCTCAGCCTCCAACTCACATCACAGCAATCCTCCTGCCTCAGCCTCCTGAGTGCTGGGATTACAGGCGTGAGCCACTACACCTGGCACTATGGTATGTGGTACTGATTGCTGCTGGGTGTGAGTCTCCACGCCCAGTATTGTATGTGGTTAGCGAGAATCGAACCCAGGTCCTTACGCTTGCAAGACAGGCACAGGAACCACTGAGCTATATCCCCGGCCCTGCCAAACATTTGATGCACAAGACCTTTTGTGTTGATGAAAAGAGCAAAGTGGCAAAGTAATGCCAACTGACAAACATCTGGTCCACTGATAACTCTCTTTAGTGTGTTGAGACCAAATATTCAATGAAGATACTTAAAAGTGAAAATTCCTTCCACCAGAATTCTAATTTTCACCTGTCCTGGAAAATTCATTGACTCCATCTTGTAAGTTAGTAGTGTAATGAGTAATTATATTTGCAAGTTTTTCTATACAATAAAAATTTTGATCAAAAAGCGCTTTTGTATAAGACCACAACTCCTTTCATTTCAATTGAATAACAGAACTGAACTCCGAAATATTCTTCTATTTACAATCAATTTTAAACACTAAATGTATTTGATATGTTAGATAAATGCAATTAGATAAATACATGTTTACTACAACATAACACTGACTAAATGGTTTTCTTTCTTTCTGTTTTTTTATGAAAATAAAGTATATTTTCTCCTTAAGGTTTAGTTGTAGTTCAGCATTTGAGACCAACTGAAATAACGTGCCTTTTCTTTCGTGGTATAATTCTTGCCACAAATACACTGTTTTTAATCACAAATCAGCTAATTAGAGAGAGTGGGCCATGAAAAATGAACAGAGTTAATTGAATTAGTATTAAAACACTTAGTAATTAATTAGGGCTTGTATAGTTATTATTCAGAGTTTAAAAGTGTTGGGAAAGCTCATTTTTTATTTGCATGCTTTCTCAGTATTACTTTTTGAAACTATGTCCTAGTCATATCCTAAATACACAGTAATTTATAAAGGAATCATTACTTCATTTAAGAGTCTATCAGTCTACATGATTCATAATACTGCTGAATCTTCCTTTAGATTTTATGTTGAAAACATAACTTTGCTGTGAAGAGTTGAGATGACAGTGAATGAAGACTCTGGGGTGAGATTGTACCACAGGTGCCTGGTTGTCACTAGAAATTCACATCGCACTCTATTTGTTATTCATTCTTAGTGCCTCTGGCTAATGTCTAGGATGAGTTTGACCTTCTGATTCTAGAATTTCAGTGACTTTATTCTAATTGACCCTCATACAGTTTAAATTTTAAGTAGCTCAAATTTTGTGACTCTGATTATTTGGGATTTTTTTAAAAACAGAGTTGATGTAGTTCAATCTGTCTTGAACTCATCACATAGCACAGGGAAGCCTCAGACTTACAACTCTCCTACCTCAGGTCCTGTGTGGTGAGGTTGCAAACATGAGCCAACATATTCTACTGTTCTTGATCTCATATTTCATTCTTTTGTTCATTCATTTATTAATTCATTCATTTAACATTTAAACACAGGTGTGACTCAATTCTCAAAAGTATCTCATGATTAAAATTTTAAATCACTTTAAAATTATGTTATGTTTTGAAAGATATTTTAATGTCTTTTTGAAGCAAAATGCAATCAATCATATTATTAAATTTGGAATAGAGATAAGGTTCAGAACTAAGAACATATATTTCAGATTCTATAGAAGGCATTGGCAGTACAAAGACCAGTAAGTTGGTTCCTATAGGAACATCCAGTCTAGAAGAGTTATGCAGCACAAGGTAAATGAGAATAGTAATTTTTCTTACATGAGGCAAAATTAAACTTGATAGCTGGGAACAAGAAAACATCTCATGTTGAGGAATTTATCCAGAACATTTCTTCTAAATTTATTTTATTTCATATTCACACGATGTTTATTAAAAACAATTTATGACACACATACTCACCTGCTTATTGATACTTATATCTTAAAGAGAGGAAGATATTTAATTTAGCTTATTTTCTGGGGACTCATTCTATATTCTGCTTGACCCAAGGTTCATGTAGCCAAGAATCTGATCAATAATGGAGTCAGAAAGGAAGGGACAAGAACTCAATGCCCAGGCCCCACCTGCAGGACCCTCCCAGATGTCCTCAGAAGTGTGCGCCACCGGCCCACCTGGCAGTTGTCCAAGTCAGTCAAAATGACACTGCACCCTAATTTCCACGTAGGCCTCTTGAGATTAAGCAGTTTATTCAGAGTTCCCTTAATGATAAGAACAGAAGCAAACATGTTGATTGAGACCTGACTTGGTTTTAAGTCAGCAACATTCTCCTCTGTTCTTTGCTGCCCCCTTGAAAGGATGAAGAGAGTATACACAGAGCACTAGGTGCAGAGGTGCCATCTTGGAAAGTCCATCCCAATGGCCAGTAAGAGAGAAGTTATCAGGGATGACTGTGCCTCACCCTATTCCCAAGAGACATACTAGTGTTCTTCCAGGATGAGCATTCATGGTGAGTTGAGACCCAGAGTCCTGTCTGGAGAGAGATTCCCTGTTATTTCAGTACATATTACATCTTCCTTACTCTCAACTCCTGAAAGAGCAACGTGTACAATACATGTTGAAACTAACCCCCAGAATGTGAATTGGGAGTGAGAATGGCCTGGGATGCATGATGAGGGGATGGAAATAATCCCACATAATGGAAAAATCTGTTAAAGAGAAACCCACTCACCTCACTGCTATAACCAGTCACATAAGTAAATGATTGTGGAAGTTCTTCTATGAAATAATTACATTGGCATCTATTTAATAATACCATTTAAAATGTACATTTTACTGTATGCACCTATCTTGGTACTGACTAGAGACAACAGTGGGAGAAATGATATATTCTTAATCACAGTCTTAATGTACAGATTTAGAGCCAAAATTCAGAAGCATATTTTTAAATCTATTAGACTGTGGCATATGGATGGCAGGAACAGATTTTAGTCATCATTTTAAAGCAAGACTGAAACAGTAAATGACACAAAGAAAATACCCAAAGCATTTGTGCTGAATTAAGGATGGGCTGAATGGATGTAGCACTTCCACAAAGATCATTGGTAATTGCCTTGATGGAGTTAATTTGGCTATTATTGAGTGAAAGTCAAGGAAACCTGTTAAGTGTTCAGAAAAGGGGTTTTCTGCATTGCTGCCCCAAAACCCAACAGCCAGAAAGGCGAACAGAAATAATTCCCTCACCTCCTGAGTGAACTGCGTATCCTCCTTAACAGTCTGCGCAGAGTCGCATGGTACTGCTGCCAGGATGGGATTTTCAATTCTACACATCTTGGCTCTTTCTTCCAAGAGAATATCCAAAACTTGACTCGCAAAGCCACATAAAGTGCTGCCAAGGCAACCACAATGCTTGACTGTTTTAGAAAACAAATAACATTGGGAGGTAAATTCTATTAAGAATTAATTATGGAATTAAGTAATAATAATGATGATAATAGAGAATTTGAGCCAATTTGGAGAATTAACTAAAGAAATATGACTACAGTAATGTGGCCACAATTGAGAGGATTTATTGTACCCACAGTATTACATTGCACACTGATTTCAGCCTAGCAGTAAACAATGCTAATTATCATTCATTAGTTAGAAAGGAGAGTAGGGGCCTGGATTCTCCAAATCAGCTCCTGAGATTGATGATGGCTCACAGTTATCTAATGTGTTTGTAAAATGCAACTGTTATCTGAGCTCTGCCTCAAAACTTTATGTCATTGATCTTTTTTATTCTGCCACCAAGAAAAGTTCAGCTATTCTGCTTTTTCTTCTTAAAAATTTTAAGGCTTGAGAAACACTGGTGGTGAGTTGTCAGAGGGATGATTTGAACCCAAGCTTTCTTTATCCAATGTCTCCCATCTTTATCACTGACCTTAAAGAACATGCTATTTAGACAAATGTCTTCTGTACAATTAATTTCCTTCAGAATTTTTTTTCTCTTCAGAGGTGATAAATGCAACATTTTATGCTTCATTCAGTAACTTGAATATGTTGTCAAACTCCTCCTTCAATTTTGCAACAGTTCTTCCAACCAGCATTGATTTTCCCTCTAGTCTATAGTTATATTATTACATCAATTGTTAATAATGACCCATTTAAAGCTGAAATATTTGAGTTACAAATGTGACCAACAGGCTCTTGAATAAATTGCTGTGATTTCAATACTCCATAAAACAGTTCTTGTAGGGCCGGGGATTTAGCTCAATGGTTCCGGCACCTGTCATGCAAGCGCAAGGACCCGGGTTCAATCCCCGGTAACCACATACCTATACTGGGTGTGGAGACTCACGCCCAGCAGCAACCAGTACCACACACCACAGTGCCGGGCATGGTGGCTCACCCCTGTAATCCCAGCACTCGGGAGGCAGAGACAGGAGAATTGCT